>PVLA01003079.1:194905-231142 GCA_004027455.1 Hydrochoerus hydrochaeris
AGGGAAGGGAAGGGAAGGGAAGGGAAGGGAAGGGAAATCTGAGATGGGTTCATTCTGAATTTCTTAGTTAAACCCATATTCTAGTGGCATATTCTAGTTCCTAGAGAAACAGGAACATTTGAGACAAACAGAAGAGAAAAAGATACAGACATAGAAAAAAAGGAGCTGTGAAGACAGAGGCAGATATTAGAATGATACTACCAACCAAGGACCGCCCCCAGCCACCAAAAGTTATAGAAGGAATTCTCCTCCAGAAACTTTGGAGGTAGAACAAACCAGATGACATCTTGCTTTTAGACTTCTGGCCTTTAGAACTGCAAAAAAAAAAAAATGGATTTCTGCTCTTTTAAGCCACCAAGTTTGTGACATATTGTTATGGCAGCTATAAGAAATTAAAATAGCATGCATCTTACATTGCACCCTGGGAGAAAATACCCCACACCAGCAACTACTGGCATTCTGGTCTTCTAAGCTCTGGCCAGGGTCTCCCATAGGACTTGGGTTACAGCATTCTATGGCTGCTTCAGCCAGCACCTCCAGACCTTTCCAGACTCCAGATAACCAGTTCCAAAAGGTCCTGAACTATTATCAGATAGCATCACAACAGCAACAGCAACACTTCTCTGGTACCAAGGACTATATCCATTGCATCAGTAAGGGTTCCCCAGGTGAACAGATTTACATAAATATGTAAATGTATACATATATAAATATAAGTCAAAGGCCTGGAGCTCACCGGGGTGAAAGTCCATGTCCTAAGTCGAAGAGTCTGCCTTGGAAAGCTGAAGAGCTTGTGCTGGAAGTCTGAGGGAACAAGAGACCAAAATCCAAAGGCAATAGCCAAGATGAGGTCTCCTCTAAAGAAGAAAAGGCCAGAATTTTTTCTTCTTCCCTTTTAATTTGTCTAGGCTACCAACCTAATGGTGTCATCCATGTGTGGTTGCAACTTCTCTCAGTTTTCTGGCCTACATTTCAGTTATCCACAGAGCTTTACTAATCTGCAAGGTGGTTCTTACTCAAGTCAAACTAAAATGTCACACTTAAGGATCGCATCATGACTGGAAATGCTTTCCAAAGCAGCAGGAAAGATCATGGAATGCCAATAAATTTTGCCTTTCTACTTTGAGGAGGAAATATAAGCCTGCACTGAAGATCATGAGGCAAGAGAGGGAGAAATTCCCATTTCAGACGATACAGAATTGATGATGTGGTGGCTGTTCCATTTCAAGCTGGGAAGAAATAACATCCAGACAACAAAGAGGGAAGCAAAGGAAGAAAATGACTTTTCAAGAAATTTAACATGTGCTAAGTCAGAGTTTACAGCTGGAGCACTTGCCTAACATAGGCAAAGATCTGAGTTCAATCCCAGTCCCACCAAAAAGTTTTAACATAATAATTCAAATATTGAATCATCAGGATGGAATATTTGTGACTAAAAACAAAGCATAGATCAAAATCTCATAAAATATCCAGCTACAAGAGTAAACAAAACAGTACAAGAAGTAGTCACGGGGCTCCCAGTGTGTCTCGGATTTGTCCTCAGGGTTTCCAGAGATGGACACTCTCAGTTCCCTGTAGCTTTTGTCTGTGAACATCTGCTCACAAACTGCACCCTGGGTGGTCTGCCAATGAAGCCATGCAAAGTTCAAACTCAACATGCATTCAATTTGTGTACTGTTGCTCTTAATATTTTTAAAACATTGACCTTTTTTAGTTCAAGTCATTGTAGTTTGGGTTGTGTGCCATTTTTTCTGAATAGTTGGGAAGTTGCTCAGGTGTCTTTTTGGCTGCACCCATCCATGAGAATGCATCGCCTTTGTCTGGAGCTTCCGTCTGACTGACTGTGTAAAGCCCATGCCTTCGATTGGACCACCCTCCTCAAGAATGAGCTGTGCTTCCATCTTTTTCTCATTTCCATGTGAGAAGACATCTTGCTTTCAACAAATGCCCTGGTCTTTTCATGAGACGATTGTGGAAAGTCCACCTTTGATCCTGAGACCTGGACTCTTTCAGGGTCTTGTTATTTTTTATCTGCCTTGCTTTGTCTTCAGTTTAAGAACAGATCGTTAGATCATTGTCTGAGTTCCCTAATCTGAGAGTAAAAGGAGGGAAGGCAGAACTCCAAACTTTCAGGCTTTATTGGAATTTGGGGAATAATTGAAAGAGATAAAGACTTGGCAAGTAACTTTTGTTCATGATTAGCTATGCTCTTGGAATTCCCAAAGTTAAAGGGTTGATACCACTACCTTGCTCACAAATGCTCATTCTCTTGAATTCGCTTGAATTTCTGCTGAACTCCAGGCTCAAACACCAGATCCCCACATAAAAGAGGATGGCCTTAATTAAGTTCTTAAAGTTTTCCTCATCCCAGCCTAGCTTTTGTTGAACAAAAGAAAAAATATGTTGAAAGAAAAACAAAAGGTCTAATTAGGTGAATCTCATTGTGTGGCAACTTCACCATCTCTCTGGTTAATTAGGCCGGGACTTCTAGGGATGTCTCTGAATTTCCTCTTTCAGGCTCCACAATCAGTGTAGTCACATCTCTTACTTGCTCTAGTTCAGTGCATACCCAGAACCTGACTTTTCCTCATAACCCTTCAGGTTACCACTGGCTCCAATTGCCACCACCTTTTCCAGAATTAATGAAGGAGACTTCTCATCTGCTGTAATGTACATTTTACCCACTCCCTACAAGTATATTCTTTACTTAGTAGCTGAAAGGATTCTTTTACTACAGAGGTTCTACCATTTCACAAATTGAAGAGTTCAGAACCCTTCAATTCTTCCCCAGTACAAGGTTCAGTACCCTGACCTAGGCCTCATATTTTCAAGCTCACTCAAACCCACCTCAAGTTAACAGGTGTCTTATTGGGCCACAAGCTGATCATAAGCACTTCCACTTTCCTCCTCCTTCTCCATTTCCTTCAACCTGAGCACTCTGAAAGGAATTCCTCTGACCGCACGCCCTCGTCCACCTCTCTGTCCCCTCTCCTCCCACCACTCCGTCTCTGTCTTTTCCAAGATAAGCTGCATAAGCCCTGTCTGTACTTCTCAGCTCAAAAAATGGCCAAGATAAGACCAACGATATGGGTGTGGGTTTCTGCTTTTCCTCTTGCGTGGCCTCAGAACTCTGGGAGAGTGGTCTGCGCTTCCTATGTACCCAGAACAAAGTCAAAGTTCTCCAAGGCTGTAGGAAATCTGTCCTCTCGACTTGGTCTCCTCCTGACCCAAGCTCTGCGCTGTTCCTGGGCTGCTTAGACACGTAGAGTCTCTGAGTCTTAGCAAGCTCACCTCCCTCTCCCTGGGATTCTTCCACCCCCTTTTTCTACTCACTGTGCAGATCCCTTTAGGCTATGTCACATTATGTGCTTATATGATATTCCACACTACAAATCAATCTAATATTTCAGAAAGATATATACAGCATAATACCAATGTATACCTAATGTCTAATTTTCACAGAGACAAAATTATGACCTCGTGCAAATAAAATAAAAAGATGTCATGGCTAGGAAGCATTTGCTTAGCTCTGGATAGTAAATCCTTACGTCATTATCAGTTTTTAAATCATAAATTCTATCCCTGCACAGCTATAAAATAGTGTAGCCAATATACAGCAATTCAAGGTAAATACCATAGTATAGATTCAGATAATTCCTTAGAGACATGGTGGTTCGCTGAAAGGGTGTCCAACGATCTCTGTGGTTCATTTACTTCTGGCAATAATTATATATTCATATTCTATCTCAACTTACTAACGTATACTATATTTGAGTATGTGACCACTTTCCCACACTGGAATGTAAATTTCCCATAGGCAAACATTTTGACACATTCTCTCACTACTCCCTCTTGGACCTAGAACAGTGGTGGACACCAGCAAACATTTACAAATTTTCTTGAATTGATGATCTCACAATTTCACCACCACATACAATAGATAGACTTGCATATGAGAGACAAAATTTATACGGAAGAAAATAAGAATTATCCCATAAGTGTGAAACAGTTTGAGTGCACTATGGTCATAGTGGCTTTGTTTGTTTTAAAGCCTTAGAGGTAAATTTAAATTTCTACCTATTACAAAGAAAAACAAAGGCTTTTTTTCATCCTACCTTAAAAATATCTTGGTGTCTAGCAGACGATAGTGCTTAGTGCCATATATGCTTTTAATAATCTTCAATGGATATATAAGGTTACCCAGATAGAAAAGTATTTATTTATTTACTTAATTACTTATTTTTACCATTTTGGGAATTGAACCCAGAGTCTTGCACATTCTAGGCCAATTCACTATATTTGGGCCCAATCCCCAGCCTAAAAATTTTGTGTTTTTAATTTTTACCTCATCCGAGGTTTAACAATCATTGACTGTTTCAAAAACAGGACTCTTTTTCTCCACTAACAGAGGAAGAAAGAAATATCAACCTAGGTTTTGACAAATTTTATTTTTTATCAGAAAGGCTCTTTAGTTCATTTACTTGAATTCCAGGTCAGACTTTCAGTGGATTTCTTTTTATTTTTCTCTACTCACTTGTTGCCTCTGAGGTAGACCAGCGGTTTTTACAAATCTTATTAGTGTTTTTCTAAATAAACAAATAAAATTCTCTCTTCAAAAGTTCATCAATACTCTACCAACCTCAAAAAGTTTGAAAAAATTTTTCTAAAAGAATGTTTACAGCTGATTCTTCATTTAGCTAAATTGCTCATGCATTATTGAATTCAAAACTTAGAAGCTTAACCAGTTAAAATCTGAGTTTACAAAGAAGACAAATGATCTAAGCTTCTACCTAAACTGGAATATGATATATTTATTCCATCCCTCAAAAAAAAAAAAAAGACAGCAATATGTGGAAACAAAAAACTACAGAACAAATATTCATGGAGTATTTGTTATGTGCCTGACATTGTGCTACTGAATTTCAAACATTGTATTTAATTTCCACAATATTTCTAAGAGGAAGTTATCGTCCTCCTTCTCAACTTCATCAGCACCTTTACATGTGAGGATACTGAGTCCCATGAGACCTAATAACATGGCCAAGATTACCACTCTCGGGATGAACTCACAGAATTCAGGAACCCGGGGCTCAGGTCTCCAGCCCAGGGCTCCACTACTGTGGGTGAGTTGAGGCCCCAGCTTCCCGTTCTCTTCTCTTTAACCTGTGCACCTGGAACTAGGGAGAGAGGCTTCACACAGCAGGAGGGAGATCACAGCAGAGATTTTCACCACGTTCATGTTTAAAAATACACATTTTTAAAAATATTACAAATATTCATGGTACATTTGTAGAAATGGTGCTCCTGAACTTCAGCTGAAGGCTCAAAGGATTTGGTGGCTTTCACAATCAAAGTTTTCTACCCGAAAATTTTTTAATTCCTTTCCTTCAAGTGAAGAGGGCCTTGACAGGTTTGATAACCCTATTGAGCTGAACTTGAGTATATAAATATCAGCAAAAAGGAGGTCCTTGACTTGATTCTAAACAAAATAGCAATGTAACTTCTCTCTCTCTCTCTCTCTCTCTCTCTCTCTCTCTCTCTCTCTCTCTCTCCCTCTCTCCCTCTCTCCCTCTCCCTCTCTCCCTCTCCCTCTCCCTCTCCCTCTCCCTCTCTCTCGATCATAATTGTCTTACCTGGCCCAACTGGGAGATGCAAAAAATACAATAAATTACAACACAAAGAAATTATTTTCAAAACTTTGAGAAAGGCTAAGCATCATGGTACATGACTATTGTCACAGTTACTTTGAAACAAAGGGTCACCAGTCTGAACAATATGTGAGATCTTATCTCAAAATAAAAACAAAAAAATTCTCTGGTAAAAAAATACATATTACATGATATCAAAAAAAGATGTAAAATTACATGGTCTGGGACTTCTCTCTGCAGTGAGATAGGTGCCATTGTCAACCTGTCTTACCATTGCTAGAACTGTTCCACCCGCTGTAAAGATAATGGTCATAAGTACAAATCCTCACACCAACACTGAGACCATAATACTGTTCTTATTTTATAAGTGATGGAAGTAAAACCCAGAATTTCCAAGTAACTGGTTCAAGTTTATTTAGGTGAGGCTAGATTTTGTACCAGCTAACACTAACCAGTATGTTTGTTTGCCCATGCCATGGTCTGTAATGTTAGACACCTTCTGGTTCATTAGGTCCCCCCTAAGCAGAAGGATCTGGACAGTGCCTACTGCAATATCAGAGGTGGGGACCCTAGCGGTCCCTGCAAAATCAGTTCCTTATTTTGGAAGGAATAGCAACCCTTAACTACTCAGCCTACTTGCATGTTGGTTCCCAGTGTCTCTAACACAATAAAAAGAGTCATTTAGTGTATAATCAGCAAGAAGTTCAGTAAGGTCAGAATTTGTGATGAGCCCCGAATTTCGCTAAACCTTTCTGTTTACTCAGCCATCCTGCTCTGTTCATGATGAAACTCCTAAATGGATGACTGAGATAGATAAATGTATGAGAAAACCAGTAAAAATATAAAGATGCTACACTAGACACTTAGCTGGGAATTGCTTAGCCTAGACTTTGAAACAAGTTGGAAAATTTACTTTAGATGGATTGTGTATGCTTCCTCCCAGTTCAGGGCCTCTTTCCTTTATTTTAACAAATGAATTACGTGACTTGACTAAGCAAGTGTATTTCTAGTTGCATTGGGTAGAATGAAGTGTCAGAAGACCAAAGAAAAGAGCCCATGAGTTTTTTAAAAAAACAACTTTTTCTTTCATAAGAAAGTTTTTTCATAGAAAAAAACTGAAAGATGTGAATGCAAACCTTCTGAGGCTATTTAAAAAGTTGGATTTGTCTACAATGCTTGGGTGTATAGATCCATATAGTAAAATAAGCCTGACCATTTACTGGAGCCTAAATTTAGATCTTCTACTATTTGCCCTGCCTGTCTTTATCATGATTTAAGCTTCATATTTCATTATGTGGAAAGAGTACGTGGCAGGCTAATGGTCTAAATACCTAAGTCTCATTTTATAAATATTTATTGCCAACTGGTATGTTCCTTCTTTGAAGTCATGTGCCGAGCTCGCTGGGAGCGCACGTTTCCCCTTCTGCCGACGTTGAATCACCTCCCCAGCATTCTTGTTTACATCAGCGTAGCTTTGACACTAAGTGATATTTTTTTAGTCTGTGTCTCACATCACTCATCTCTGCTTTGTCATAAATGTATTCCCCCCTTCGTCTCACATCTCATGCAGAGAAAGCCAGAAATAACAAACCAAACAATGTGATCCTTGCTGCCTTCGGATTAAAGCAGTGGTCCAGGCGGGAAGAGGCGTGAGTGGAAGCCAGCAAAGGCAGAGACGCATTTATGCAAGACCTGGAGTCTCATGACGTAACCTAAAAATGTTCAGTTTCTTTGAAAATCACTCATTCTAGCAGGAACCAGGAAGACACCAAACTAAACGAAAATGACCACTAATAGATGAAAATATGTTGAAACTGGCAGACAAAAGTTGTAAAGCAAACATGATGGAATTCAATACCCATTCATGGTCAAAAATCATTTGAAGAAAATAGGAAGAAAGGAGCATGAATCCATGGGCTTGATACGGAATATTTTAGAAACTTACATCTAACAGTATATTTAGCCGTAAGACATACAATACTACTTCTCTAAGACCAGCAAGAAGACAAGGATGCCCACGCTCACTAACCTCTGACTAAAATAGAGAAAGAAGCGCCACCCAGTGAAATGAAGAGAAGGAATTAAAAAGGTCAGAAATATAAAGACAGAACGACAACTGTCCCTTTTTGTAAATGACAGGAAATTCCAAAGAATCTACTAAAGGATTCCTTCAATGACAAGCATGTTTGGCAAGGTGACAATGTATAAGAAAGGTTTTCAAAAGTCAATTATATTTCTGTTTAGTACCAACGATATGTGAAAAATGAATTTTTAAAAGTACACCTTATCCAGTCATTCAAAACAGAAATATTTAGATATAAACCTAACAAAACCTGCACTTGACTTATTTGCTGAAGGAAATCAAAGAAGAGCTAAGCTGAATATATTGTGTGTGTGAATTGGAAAAACTCAAAATAGAAAAAAATGCTATTTATTCACAGATATAGTTATTCTATATAATATCTGTAACACCATGCTTACCAAAAATCTAAATTAGATTCTTTTTGCAGAATAAATAGGATTATTCTAAATGTAGGTGTGAAAACAAAGGGAGGGACTGGGGAGATAGCTTAGTGGTACAGCACCTGCCTGGCAAGCATGAGGTACTGGGTTCAATTCCCAGTACCAAAAATAAATAAATAAATAGAAAACAAAGCAAAAACAAAGGCACTAGTATAACTAGCCTTTTCAAAGAAAAAGTGCAAGACTCTCTAAGCACAACTTTAAGACTTATTAGGTAGCAAAAGTTAAAGAAGTCTGTGAGACATCTGATACCAAGAAAGACATAGATAAATGAAACATGAATCTCCAGCTGGAGATACACACAGAAAAATATGTCCCAGTGATTTTTGACAAAGGTGCATGTTATTGTCAGTGGAGGGAAGTCAGCTTTCCAACACACGGTGCTGGACCAGATCTAGAGAACACTCAGAACCTGGCTCACCTTGCAGGACAATTGACTCAAAGTGGATTGTGGGCTTTAGTGTCTAACCCAGTATTATATAAATTTGAGAAGAGCAAACATAGGTAAAAATCTTTAAGATCTACAGCTAGGTGAACTAAAAGTGTCAACTCTAAAAACTGCAACTGATTTGTTGGGCTGAATTAATTTTAAAAAAAAAAACTTAGTGAAAAATCCTATTAAGAGGTTGAAAACTCAACCTATATGGGTGAATATTGCAAATCACACATATGGGCAATGACCCTCAAGACTCAAAAAGTAAAAAGGGGAGCAATACAGTTAGAACATAAATAAAACATGAAGGGACATTTCATCAAAATAGAGCTACATATGACAAATAAATAAGTAAATAAGAACCAACACACACGGATAGATGTCTAACATCATTAATCAACAGGAAATGCAAAATAAAACCACAATGAGATACTACCGCAAGCTTATCAGAAAGAGTGAAATAAAAAAAAATAATTAATAATACCAAATGCTACGAAGGAAGCAGAGACCTTAGACCAGTCGTATATTAGTGATAGGGATGAAAATTGATATAGGTAACATGGGGGACACATTCTGGCAGTTTCTCCTAAAACTAAGCTTGCAATTGTAACACGACACAGAAATTGCATTGTGGGCATTTATTCCAGAGACATAAAGACTTATATTCCCATGAATGCCTGTAAATTAGTCTCCTTCATAATATGCAAAGCTGTGAAACAACTGAGATGAGTTTCAGTGAGTGAATGATTATACAAACTGGGGTTCATAGGTGCAAGAGAGAAGGAGAAGGAAAATGAGACAGAGGTAGAGAGAATGGTTGATGTGCACAACCCCTTGTATGAATCTAGAGAATAATGCTGAGTGGAAAACGCCCATTCCATAGATTCATCCTTCATGATTTCATTCACATAGTATTGTTGGGTGTTGCCTGAGGCTAACAAGGGCTGATGGTAGGAGGAAGTATGTGTCACTATAAAAGGGCAACCAGAGAGATCTTGGCAGTGATAGAAGTGTCCGGTATCTTAACGGTATTCGTCACAATCTGACTGTGACTGACACTGTAATTTGCCAACATGTTGCCACTAGGTGAAACTGAGTGGAGAATGCAGCATATGAGATTTCTGTGTTATTCCCTACAATTGCATGTGGACCTGAAAAGTATCTTGCATTTAAAATTTTACTGTACAGAACAAGAAAAATCTTTACTGTTATCTGGCCGTGACCCAGGAGTAATGGTTTACAAGGCTCTGGTAGAATGCAAAACAAAAGGAAACCCACCATGTGTGATGGTGCTTTCTTATAATTCCAGAGTCCAGGCAGACTCTGAGCAGGAAGATCATGAGGTCAAAGCCAGACTGGACTACATAGAGAGACAAAGGAAAGAAAGGAAGGAAGGAAGAAAGGAAGGAAGGAAGGAAGGAAGGAAGGAAGGAAGCAAGGAAGGGAGAGAAACAGCCACAGTCCTGAGAAACATTAATACATGAGGGACACTGCAGGAAATGGACCCCAGAGGTGACCTAGCAAGTGCTCCTCTTTCATGAGTACAGCCAGGAACCAGCCAAAGACAGCATGGAAATCTTGCTCTTAGAAAGTGGAACTTAAGAGGCTGGGGTTGTAGTAGAGTGCTTGCCTAGCATGCACAAGGCCCTGAGTTCAATCCCCAGTACCACAAAAAAAAAAAATAAAGTAAGTGGAATTTAAGATTATTTTTGGAAGTGTAAAATAGATAATGGTGTGTATAAGGTTATATCTAACAAATAGCCACTGCTTACTAGTGGACATGGATTTTTACTGAGCTCAAGGAGATGAACTGCTGGTGTTAGAATAAAATCCATCTAGTCAAGAACAAAGAACACTGCATTTATTTGAGATTAATTAGGATTAAGAAAAGGGAAAATTCAGAATTCAGTTATCATGAAGATGTGCTTCAGGTTTTATAAAATGGTGGCTGGATTTATAGCTTTAACCCACAAAAAGGATTGGTAATTATATTAGTTGTTAGTCAGGAAATAGGACTGGTGCTGGCAGAATTTAATCTATGTGTAAGAAAGGGACTGGCCAGGGTTTACCTTTCGGAGTAATTTGGGGAGAAGCAACTCATTGGACAAAATCTCAGTAAACATTAACAGTGTTTCAATGGTCAGCTCTCCCCTGGGGGTGGGCATGCTGGCAGCCCAGTTCACAGGTTCAGCAGTGAATGTGTCTGTATTCTGAATGGGGTCTCTAACTCTATTCTTTCCCAGCATTATTACCACCTCTATGGTCAAACTCTTGAATCCTTAAATTCTTGAATCCTCTTTTTGCTCCTCAAATATCAATGCTCCCATGTTTCTTCATCTTGTCTTCATTTTATCCTTTGAGCTATATCTAAATCTTTGATTTAATTACTCCCACTTCTACTTTGGGCAAACATCTCTCTCTCTCTCTCTCTCTCTCTCTCTCTCTCTCTCTCTCTCTCTCTCTCTCTCTCGTCCAAATCCACATAACTAGCTACATTCATTCATTCACTCACTCATTCATTCATTCATTCATTTACCTAAATATGAATGAAGACTTTTGCATCGGCCATACTCTTTGGTGTCAAAACCAAATTTCTAAAGGATGCCCTTCAGGAAGTTCACACTTCATAGTGACTAAAATATTGATCTCACCATTTCTATTTGTCTCGGGCTCAGGGAATGTATGTTATTCTCCTCCCCTGATCCTTGACCTCTGTACCTCCCTGGTACCTGCCTTGCTACACCTCCCTGAAAGGACAATTCCCACCTACCCCATCTAGTAAGCCAATATCTACAAAGGGCTGTCCCTGAGCCTTCAGGACACCCTGCCAAACCATGCTGGTGACCAAGCTCAGAGAAAGAAAAATGGTCTCTTCCCAAATTCTGTACCACTGACATCAGATATCTCTGTCTCGAGCTTGAGGAGTACTGACTCGATCCAATTCACCTATTAGTTTCAGTACACAACTAATTTTCACATTCAAAGCAGTGATTTCCTTTCTACCCTCAAGTCAAAGTAAGCTCTTCCAACTTCCTAACAAATTTACCTATTTAGGGCTTAGTTTTAACAACTTGCCTTCCTCCAACCTACCTCACTGTGAACTGTTAGCTTTCCAGATTCTGGTTGACATTTACAGAGTCCCTCATTCATCTTTCTCATAGGGGTGGACATCAAGTCCTCCACTCTGATTCCAGTCTCCACTGCTGATTAGAACAACTCATTCATGCCAGCACACTGAGCTTCCCTCTGCTTGCAGGCATCTACTGCCTCCCATAAGCCCACCCCATTCTTTCTACTCAAAAGATCTAGCTTTTTATTTTGTCCATTCCTTTCATTTCGTGATGATAAAGACAGTACTTATTTTCTTAAATATCCTTCTTTTCCTACAAGTGTGCATTTCCATAGAGCTAGTTCTGTCCTTTTGTACTTTTATGTTGCCATGGGTTTGACTCAACTGAAGATTCTTTCCTTCAAGAGGTCACTAGGGTAACTGAAAGAATTAGTGACCCCAAGATATGAACTAAGCTGCAATGGAGAGCTGTAGCAGGAATATTAAAGAAGGTTATTTGGTTAGAAACATAACCTTCCATGGATGATTTCTGGTTTGGATCAAGAATGTTCCCGAAGGCCTCATGTGCTCATGGGCTGAGCCTTTGGAAGACGGTTGAAACTTCGGGATTTACAGCAGACTTCCTGTTAGGAGGTGGGGTCTGAAAGGGGCAGGTCTCTAGGGGAGTGGCCTGAAAGGATATTTCCCCTCCCCAGCTCCTCTCTTCTCTTTTTGCTTCTTGGTCATCATGATGTGACCATGGCTTGTAATTATGAACCAAAACAAACCACTCTTAAATCGAGAGTTGTATTATGGTGCAGCAACGAAGACCATGACTAAAACAGTGAGAATAAACAACCAAAGCATCTCCTCTAAAATGCCTGGTGGGGACACTGGCAGAGCACAAGTCTAGGGCTGACTGAGGGCTGGCACTTCTGAGAATGCTTGGAGGAAGAAGCTTACAAACACACTATGTCTTTCTAACAGGGATTGATGAGCGCCCTGTGACAAACACTGGGTCTATTACATTGAGGTTTCCCACTTGAAATTTCCCATATACCCCATAAGATAGAAACTATTTTTATTCCAATGTAAACAGGAGACTGAAGAATAATTGTGAGGGCTGCATATTAACTATCTATATGAAGTCTGGTTCCCATTTCACAGGGACAAGGATATATAGTCACTAAAATTGCTGTGTATTAAATCTACAGAGAAAACAAATAAATGAGAATATATCACTAAGCTCTGAATATTCTAATGTATCATCAACAAATATGGTGAATGTTTAAATTTTGGAAAAACTAACACAGTAAAATATGCATCGCCATTAACCTCTCTCAAAATACTCCCGTTCGCTTTGAACGCACTGACCTCATGAAATGTTTTCATGTTGGATGGCATTCAGCAGCAGCTTTCCCTGTATTTTTTTAATCACACCCTTATAAAGAGACTCTTGAATGAAGGCTTCCAGAATTGCTTCACAAAGTGGAGAGAACAATGAGATAAGTGTGTTATAAGCAAGGAGGATTATGTTGCAGGATATTAACAATGATGTATCTTTTACTGTGATTTTTAGAATTTAAACCCTCACCCTCTATCTCAATCATACTCCATATAGTTAAAGGCGTTTCCATCTGTCATTAGGCCATGGTTAGTAATCTTTTGATGAATGAATCTGCTTCTACTGTCACTACACCCCATGCTCACACTTCCCACTGCATTTAGACTTTTAATATTTCCTGAATGCCCATCAGTAAAGGCTTCGTCCCCAGGTAGGAATTGTTAGGAAGCACCATACACATCTAGGAGATGGAGCCTGGTGGTAGGAAAGTACCCAGTAGGAAACTATGGGACCTTCACATCTTCTTTTTCTTTTCCTTTCTGGCTAATGAGGTGAGAAGTTTTGCGCTACCAAAACTGTCTTCATGATGTACTGCCTCATCCCAGGTTGAAAACTATAGCACCAATCAGTTATGGACCACAGCCTCCAAAAATCATGAGCTAAAATAAGATTTACTTCTTTATAATTTTATTATCTCAGGTGTTTTGTTAGTGATTTAAAGCTGACTGTTAGACAATCAATTTAAAGTTGAGACAATCAGTGAAAAAGAGAAAAGATTTATTTTGTCTCACATATTCAGAGACTTCAGTCCAGTCAGTTAGGCCCATTATCTAGGGCCAGTGGTAGGTCAGCAAAAGTTGGTGAGGAGTGTGTGGTAGGACAGCCCATTCATCCTACAGCGGCTGAAAAGTACAAATGGGAGAGGAAGAGTAGGGATCTCACAATTCCCTTCCAGGTTTCTAACTTCATCCAATCAGCCTCACCTCTTACAGGTTCCACCACCTCCCAGTAACACCACGGACTGATATCCAAACCAGGAGGACATGGGTCTTTGAGTGACACTCATCCAACAATCAGCTAACACACTATCCAACAATCGGGAAAAATCAATATGAACAGAGGAAATATTGAGATGTGTGGGTCTGAGTTTTGGTAATTCTGAGTCAGTTTCTGCCAATATATCACCTATTTCCTGCTAGAGAAGAAGGATCCTAATACAGTAGGGCAGGTGGTAGTTTTTTGAACAGTTCTACATCTTCTTATAAAACCAAAACAAAATGGAAGCTTCATTTTCACAGGACCCTTTTTCTCTAATGATTTGATGAATAATTTTGAAAGTTAGGACCACCAGCCTACAGTTTCAAATATTTTACAAAATGTGTATTTCTAGATTCTGTTTCTAACCTATGGTCTCAAAACTTCTGTTATGTAAAGAAAGAGAACGTGTGTTTTTCATCAGTTTTCCAGGTGATTATACATACGAAAGCTGAAGAAATTGTGATTTAGGACTTAGATTTCTACTGAAACATGGCACTGGCATTCAAAACACACCAGGATGCTCAACAAAAAATATGAAGAATGATAGAAAATAATACCATAGATGCAAAAGTGTACACTCTATTGATGGACACTATAAAAGAAGTAGCAGGGCATGATATTCAAAATGAAAAATAGACCCAAATATATAGAAATACATGCAGAAGATAGCTGCAGTGTCTTAGTTGTTTGCTGTTTTTTTTCATTTCAGGGACAAAATACCAAACATCCACAAGTTAAAGAAGGAAAGTTTATTTTAGCTCACAGTTTGGAGAGGTTTCAGTGTGTAGTCAGTTGACTTCAAGGCAGGGTGGCATAGCAGAGGGGCATGGCAGTTAAAAAATAGTCTGTGGCATGGCAGGTAGAAAATACCCAGCAGCAAGCCTTCCTTTCCACTTTTATTCCACTTGGCTTACAAGTCTATTGGGTGGTACCATCTACACTCAGGGTAGGACTTCTCCTCATCCACACCCAGAATTGTGTCAGTGGACTAATCCAGTACCACACACACTTAATCCAGTGTCACACACTGTTATGGTTTATTTAAATGTTCCCCCAAAGCCTCATGCAGTCATGGAGGCAGCTGAATCTAGCACTGATGATTGGTTCATTGTCTAGTACTGGAATGGGCAGTGGGAGTGCTGCACCCGCCCAGGAGAGGAGCTGGCATACACTATACAGGAGGAAAGGAGGTGTACATTTCCCTTTTTTACCCTTTCACTCTTGTCTCTTGCTTCCACCATGATGACTGCCTGTTAGCCATGCCATTCCACCTTGGAGCCAGCTGAGAATGGACTGAAAGCTCCAAAAACTGTAAGTTAAATAAACGTTTTCTTTTTTAATTTTGGAGGTCAAGTATTTTGTCTCAGCAACCAGAGAAAAGTAACAAAGACACACACCATGATCCAGTCACCTCCCAAAAACCTCACTTATGAATGCTTTGAGGAGACATCTACATACAAGCTAGAATGTTCCAAATATGAGGGAAAGGTATATATAAACATATTGGCCAAATTCCAACTATAAATGAGGTATATATCATGTTTCCAAATCTTATCTCTCTACTTTAATTTCTTCTTTAAAAGCAACCTGGGTAATTCTGAAGAAAGTCTTAAGTCAACTTAGCTGAATAGGCTTGGCAATAATTTTTTCCATTACGAAAAGTTAAGTCAAACAATTTACTCATTTTGCTATTATAACAAAAATTATTTAATTCTATTAAATATATATCTGATGATTAGTTAGGTCTTTGTGGTAATGTTGTTGCAACGGGAAATTCAGACATTTTGGTGAAAGGATTTATGTTTAACACAGGTCTAGATACTTGAGATTTTAGTATTTTAAGGCTGAAATGTACTTTAGAGATTCTAACTCAGCTCTTTTTATAGACATGGGCACTGAAACCCAATACTGTCAATGTGACTTAATATGACAGTTATTTAGTGACGGAGGCAGCATACAGCTTTGGATTTCCTGACTCATGGTCCAGATTTATTCTTTCCTTCCCACTGGAATGCCTCCTTTCTGCAGGTTACTAGCTGAATAAGTAGTTGTCTGTGGAATCTGTAATATGAAAACCATATACAGAAGCTGAAGAAACCAGTTGTGTAGCATCTGAAGAATTCCGATGCTCTTGGCAGAGACATAATAGGGCAGATGTCTGCTGTAGGATGCCCCTGAGTTTGGACTCCAGCTCTGTTGCATGCTATCTGTTTGATTGTCAGGAAATAATCATTCTCTTACAAATGTTCTTGTCAGTGAAATGGTGGCTAAAATCCACTTTGAAAAAGTCTGGGCAGTGTTCTTAGAAAGTTTCAAGTTTTCAGAATAGCCCATTATACCTTTATTGAAGTTTGCTAAACAAACATGTGGTATATCCATATACATTGCAGGTACTTCCTCCTGGTTACTCTTTCCAGAAGGAATTATTTCCACGTCTGGTTTTCAGGTCCTTCTTTCTAGTAATTCATAGGCATTGTTTTCCAGACCTCCTTTCTTACATAAAATCTATGTCAAACTGTCAAAGAATACAAAGGGGAGGGGTTACACTTAAAGGTCTTTAGTAAGATAAGTAGTTTCATGATTTGTTTGAACTGGACTCAACTAACACATCTTGAAGATCTACGGCACTTTTCCATGTCTCTGCATTTTATTCTAATGTAAATTTTGTTTCCTCTACTCTTATAAATCTGTAAAGGCAGACACATTTATATTAAATGTAATAAAGAAAGCATCATTAGCTCTTGACTCGTCTTGTCAAAGATAAAAATCTAGTCATCTTGACACCTGCTCCTAAGCCTACTTGGGTTTCTCATCTGTGCCTCACTCTCATGGAGACCCATCCCACAGATACTACTTCCAGAGGACACCTTGTGAATCCAGAAATCCAGTGAATATTCCATGTCCCATGGCTCAAAAAATGTTGCCCTCTTTTCCAGGCAATGTCCATGGTGTTGATTCCAATCTAAAAGGCAAGGGAAATGTTTCTCTCTTTCATGCAGTATTACAAGTTATTACCCATGAGTCAAAGAGTGCTGGTTTCCCATAGTCTTTTATGTAAGAGAGACATTTCCATTTTTACCTGCAACTCTTCTCACTGGTCTGAGTCCCTGAAGCCTGACTGATAGAGGATATGGCTTTACTCATGCTAATTTCTCCAGCTCCCTATACATCCTTCAGGAAAACAAGAAATTGTCAACAACTTGCTTTCAAGAGGCCAGCCCATGCCCCTGACAAATTTAAGTCATAGCCAAGGAGTGAGAGAGAGAGACCTACTCTCTTGTTCATCCCTTATCACCTCTAGATTTCATCCATTTTCCTTTCACTTTTGATAATCTGAAGGATTATTATTATCGTGAGCTCTTTTCTACAGACTTTATTTCCAGTGCTTAATCCATATACTACCAATTCTGTACTTTGAAATATGAGTGATTGGTGGGTCAAATCAGAAATACAACTGTGTCTTTGTTGTATATAAGATGGGTTAGGACTATATTTTCTGTGCTGTAAAATGCTTAAAGCCCAAAAGTAAAAGGTGTTCATCCATCATCCACCATACCCACCCCAAAGAGTGGGCTCAGTGGTCAGGTGCTGGGGGGGGGGGGGAAATAGCTGTCTTAGGAAAAGGAAGCCAGGCTTGTCTTATTTCTCAGTACCTGTTGACATCTGGCTCTTTGGGGACATGGACATCCCCATCTCATATTTGTTGTCCATTCCTTAAAAAAGGCATCACAGAGCCATGCTATACACTGGGCAAAGTTTGACCCTTTTTTTAAGTCCCTTACCCAGAACATTTCATATAGCAGCTAAGTGAATGAATCAGGGAGCCCAGGTAGACAGAGTTTTAAAATTAACTGGTGTCTTACTCAAAGTCCAAAAAGAAGATGCTCTATTTGCTTTCTTCATATTCTCAATCTGAGGTCCTTAAAAGATTGATGAAGACTGCTTCATATTCTCTACCCTGAACTTTGGAGTTAGTTGATTTCAGAATTGAGAAGCTCACAATATTTGCCATAATAACCGCTACTAAAAGCATGTTATCGCAGTAACCTGAGCTATTTCATGTAGGTGGCAATTTGAACATGTGTAAGACAGGGTTCTTCTGATGGACAATCGATTTTATCTTTTTTTTTTATTTTTACAAAAAGTCCTATTTAATGACAACATCACTAAAAGTTTTTAGGGATTCATAAATTGACCATGAAACACAAACATTTGTTGCTGAGATCAATGGCTAGGCGTCCCCCTGGTTCCATTTAAGAGGGTTTGATGGTTCCCTTCAAAGGGCGAGGATCCACCAGCACAATAAACACTTTGAAGCACAATGCTTTGTCATCCTCCTGCCCTAGGCCTGCCTGTTTCTGGCATAGATTAGCCATGTTTGCCTTTTTCCACTCTTTCTGTTTTTCTGTATTTTACAATGAGGAGAGCTTTGCCTTAGTGACTCCCTCTGTCCCATGTGAGACCAAACTTTTCAGATGGCTTATGCTTTGCTGCTCCACTGTGTTAAGACAACTTCATTGATGAAAGGCAGATTCTTCAGGAGTCTTTCGTTGCCACATTACAGTTTTTGTGTTAGAACACTCTGCCCCCCACATCACAGTGAGGCAGGCACGGCTGCCACCACGACTAAAAATTACAGCAGCACATTAACTGGTCTTGGATGGCTTTTTCAATACCTTTCTGACAATGGTCAGACTTTTCCTCTACAATTCCTCTGCCTTCTTCCTGAGAAGAAACCAGCTGAAGAAAAACAGGATTGCTCCTCTTTTCTTATTCAATCCCTTGGCCTAATATTTCCCCCCAACCACCACCAAATCTTCACTGTCAAGCTTTCTGCAAGAAAGAACATTTCTCCAGAGGCCCTTGAGTGAATTGGAAGTCACGGTGGAACTCCCAGGATCAAGGCCTTTCTTGAAATGGGACATTGTCAAGCAGGGCAATTGTTCCTTTCCAAAATGTCTTGAAACAGCTCTGTGGTTTTGGGCTGGTGGATAGACAATTGGCCTTTCCTATTTTTCTCACTGTAGGCTCTAATTACATGACAATGAAAGAAAGCCTGAGAGGGTGGAATGGAGAATTTCCAGTGAGTCTGCATTCATGCACCAAAGAGAAGACAAAAAGATTCGATCAATGCAGAAACACTAAGGATTGTCATAAAGGGGAAAAAAGCATTATTTCTTGCAAAAGGAATTTTTGTACTTCTCGACTTCTTTTGACCATTGCTTCCTCAGACAATGGCCTTCTGAGGGACTGAGTCTCTATATGACATGAATTTAAGTAGGAAATCATGAGGTTATTTCTCCCCTTTTTCTACCGTAGGTGTATGCATATTAAAAATATTTTTGTTTACTTTCAGTCCTTTTTATCTAGGTTATGACAACATCTGTGTAAATTTAATAACAGCATCACTCATTAACAATCTAAAGGGATGTTAACTTCATTCTTAATGGTGAAACTTGGCAGGAAATGAAGCCTAAAGTGCCTGTTCACATGGGCACACACATAAATGTCACGAGACTCATAAAGTACTTTTACAAAATATTTCCTCTAGCAAAACATAAAAACAAAATACTAAGACAAAGTAATAAGTATAAAGAAAAATTGTAGCAATTCTCCTCTAATTTAAAAAAAAAAAAACTGAAACTTTCCTACTACAGTATAAAGGGACTTAGATAATTCATATGAATTTGGGATTTCAATTGTGTCTTCTACATTCATTTCAACTCCGCTTTTTCCTCTCAGTACGTGAGAATATTAACACTATAATGGAAGTCCCAGAAAGAAAAAAAGAAGCATCACTTTAGATTTGATTATAGAGGAGCTGGGGATTTAGCTCAGCGGCATAAGTGCCTGCCTTGCAAGCACATGGTCATGAGTTTGATCCCTGGTACCAATTAAAAAAAAAAGAAAAGATTTGACTATAGAGTAGGTTTGAGGTTCCAGTTCCAATTAATGTTAGTTCACTGTGCCTGAGATTCCTTGGCAAAAGCTGAGATAACATCTACCACGAAAAGTATTAAAACATATCAAATGAAGGGTCACCAAGACATTTTTGTTTCTATGGCATCTGTGGACATTATTTTGTCCATATAACCTTGAGGATGGGAACAGATACTATACAAAAACTGTAGAAGAAAAGGTTGAAGAACCAATTAATTCTTGACTTTACTTTTGATTCTGAACAGCTTACATTGGTTCCAGTACTAGGACTGCATGTGTCTCTTTTACATAAGTGTAATTCTCTAGCTTTAGTTGCTCTATGTATTCCTGTTTTCTAGCCAGAAAGGAAAATAAGAAGAAAGGAGAGAAGGAAAGAAGGAGGAAAGGAGAGAAGAAATGAATGTCTTTATTTCCTGCAAATAGTTGCCACTACAGTTAGAGAAATAAGAAATTAACAAAATGAATAAATACTGCTGGCCCAAGCATCTACAGTTTATTATAAGCCTCTGCTATGGCAAACTATGTTCTTTTACTGCTTGAGTTCTCTCACCCCACACTTTACAGTTTCCTACATATTCAGGCTGCTCTTCATTCTCTTCTAGATAATTACCCAGCAAAGAATGTGGCAATATGTGTGCAAAGTCAATTTGGGAAAAAAATCAATAAATAAGACATAAAAGAAAAATAAAAATAAATACATCCCAAACAGGTCTTTTTATTTAACATAAGGCCAAAGAAGCTATCAGGCGTTGCTGAATACTGTCCACTAGCTATACAAAATATTGTCTGCATGCCTCGCAAACACCAAAATATCCGCTGGAATGCCATAGAAATAAATAACTTCTGCTATAAACACATGAAAACATATCAAACTGTTATTTCTTTAAACATATTGTAAATAAAAAAAAAATTACCAGTACTTCTACACAATAAATATTAAGAAACCATTGACATAGTTGAAATGCACTCATATAAATTAACAACTTTAATTACATTAGCCAAATAGACATTGGTTAAAGAACTGCATGTAGTATGCCAAAGGAAAAAAAAACACAAAATAAAAATAAAACACACAAACAAACAACATCAACCACAGAACATAAAAAAAAAATTTTTTTAAAACAAAACAGGCTTCAGATTATCTTGGCTTTCATAATTATATTTTTCTTTTTAAGAAAAATATCAACCCATTGTCAATGCACTGTTTTCCAAAGCATTTAAATAGAGGGTAAAACCCATTGAAAATTAATACAGAAGAAATGATTCACTTTATGCATATAAATAAATAATAATATAGCTGAGACATGTAGTTTGTTTCTGCTCTGGAAGATGCGAACAGCTTCTAAGCATTCATTTTCTCTGACCCATACAATAGCTTCTCAGTAATACAGGGTTTAATTTAAACACATACAATGTCCACCCCCAAACCTGCCCACATGTGTAAGTTTCATTTATTATGTAGGTTTTCAGGGTGACTAAGTTTTCTCTACATTGAAAAGGGAAGTTGCCAAAAGGCCCACAGGAAATCATGTTTTCAAGTGAATGTGATAATTTGAATCTCTGTTTAATGCAACTGAGGCATATTTTTTTGTATTTAGAGTCCCCTCTTGATGCCAGATCCTACAAGGGTGAGAAAATCTTTCCTTGCTCTATGTCTATGTTTGAGGAGACTGCAAGTACTCTTCTTGACAATGGAGTGTGGAATCAATCTTAAATGAACTTGAAGTTGGCTGGTGTACTGGAATAACAAAATCCCAGCAAGTGGGTTGAAATTTATCTACTTTTTTGGGAAGAAAAAAAAAAAAAGAAAATGAAAATTCAGCCTATAAAATCTTTGTTATTTTGAGATATCGAGGACAAGTGCTTTTTAGAGCTTCTAGAATTAGTGTGGGCAGATACTTGAGAGCATAGAGTTCAACTCCAGAGTAAAAGTGGCAAAATAGTAAGATCAGATAGAGACACCCTCTTTTATCATGTACGAGGGAGAATGAAGAACCCAAGAGGGTAGGATTTAAAAGCTTTTCATTTTGGCCTAATGTGGCTACGTGAAAAGAGTGATTGTTCACAAGGCTTTGTAACTTCTGAGATTGTTAAAGATGGTAAAATAATATCTTCCAATATTATGAAAGACGGTAGCAATTTATAATTCTATCTCAAGACCATATAAATTTAAATGAAACAAGGTTAACATTTGTGGGCATGTGATAGCCCAAGCATTTAAGCAATTAAATTATCATCATATGAAATTTCACTTAACTCCGTTTATAATTACTGTGGCCACTAAGCATCCCCAGTTTACCCCTAGTATGTCTACAACTTAAAGGGCTTAACAAGACAGCAGATTGATTTGAGATGAATGGGAGCTACATATAGCTATCTTTGTAAATTCCTGTTTTTCCCATGGCCTTAACTTTCTGCACCATTGCACAGTGAACTAGGACATATATCCTCACACTATTGCCATAGGTTCCAGTGTTATTTCCAGTATCAAAAGGAAGCAGTTCAAAGGGCCCTCGAAGCTATTTGTTAGAATTGGAAAACTGGCCATCTACTCCTCTCCCTAGCTTTCCTCACCAAACCCACCCTCTCCACATGCCTGATGCCCAGGGATGATAGATGTTAATTAGAATCCACTAGGAGCTTTTCACACAGCATAGGCTGGGTTTCCTGCGTAAGACAGGATGGGCCCTTAGAACAGAATAAATCTATGTGCCCAAGTAACAAGACTAAGGTAATCAGCCTGCGTACCTCCTTACGTTACATATTCTAGCTGAGTCTCATTCTAAACCACCTTTGTTATACCAGGTTTCTCACTGACAGTTCATTCTCCTTCGACTGCTTTTAATCTATGAATTGACACAAGGCTAAGAGCATCACCATTTTACAGAATACTGATGAATGTAGTCTTTCTTAATTAGAAATGTTCTCTAATTTTTAACAAGCTTTACAAACTTCAGCTAAGTCAGTGAAAATAAGGCTCCGTATTTTAAACACACAGACAAATAACTTATTAGTCGTTAAAGGCAAACAAAATACTGAAATAAAGTAGAGACCCTTAGCTTTAAACATATATTTTCATGTCTATAAGACAGATTTTTCTGTTTGGTTTGGTTAGGTTTGGTTTTTTTTGTTTTGTTTTGTTTTTGCATTTGAATCACTACATAAAAACTTACACACCAAGAGTTTTGGCAGCAAATTAAAATATTAGAGTGGAACTTACTGCCCTCATCCGTGCCTCCTCTTCACCATTCTCTTCCTCAATTTCCACTCTCATTAGACACCTTCCTCTAAAAATTTAACTGTTAATTATTTAACCCAGCTGGTGCAATTATTATCTCTCACATTGAGACCTCAAACAAAAAACGTATCCAACTCTTATTCTGGTCTGCAGTTCTATTTTCTTTGTTTTGTTTGAAAAAGTTTCTGATTTAAGATTGATTCCAATATTCCAATAGATAATAAATATAAAGTGAAAAAAAAAATCAGCCCACAGTTTTGATTAGCATCTCGTTTTCCCCACAGGGGATAACTTGTAGGAGGTGGGGAGCAAGAAAGACAAAGGAATTTGATCCCTGTACATTTAGAGAGGGCCTTGCTGAACACTCACTGGAATTTTCAGGCTTTTGCCTTCCGAAAGTTTTGAAATGTACCCACCTAGTTCAGAGTAAAAGCAAAAACTATAGCCTATCCTTCTTAAAAATACTGTGTTTTGCACACAAACATTCATTGCTTTAAGAACATTAAAAAAAGACAACCTGAAGTGCTTAAATCGTGTATGGACATGATACAATACATGTATATATACACACAGGTATGCATATGCACAAGCAATGTATATATACACATACAAGCATGTAATCTCATGAATTTGATTTAAATTGATATCCAACAGTGTACAACTACTGTACATCCAGTATGAAATGTCCTGTTTCACGGATGTCAAAAGAGTCAAAAACCAAACTCCTCAGGTCATTAAAGCCTGAACGTAATCCACCCTACTCCACCTTGACTCTCAACCCCTGACTTACTGATGGTGAATGATACCAATCACAGACAGTTTAAAGGCTCACACAAATGTCTTTGGTGTATGTGTCTATTTTTAAGGTACAAAATAATAATAATAATTATAATTATAATAATAAAAATAGCTATTTTGTGTGCTGTAGCAGTTCTTTTATAGCTCACATTAAGTGCAGCTCTTAACCCCCGCCCCCACCCCCACCCAAAGAAAATACTTGTTAAATAAGGATTAGACAGGTCAAATACCATTGTAGTGCAAATAGTAAACGATAAAAAAAAAAACAACATTTACAAAATATAGAAATGTTTGGATCCAACAGATGGACAAACATATTCCTTTCAAGTATCTCTCCTTGAAGAAAATAAAAATTACTCAGGTTATTTCCAATACAAAAAAGTCTCTCTTTTTGTTCTCTCTCAGGTAAACAGTTTCAAACGTATTAGGTTGCATAGTTCTAAGATCAGAAGCACCTTAGCGAATACTAACTTGGTATTCATTGTTCCTTGATCTTTCTCTCTTCCCATTCTTGTTATCGATATTTTTTTTTGTTTTTTGTTTTGTTTTGTTTTTTGTTTTGTTTTGTTTTGATGTTGGTTTTGTTTTGTCCCGGTTGCAATCGTGGTGCAGAAAAGGGAAGTGTGACTGCCAGCACGTGGCTGTTCTCTTACCAGTATGTGCATGTAGGTTGTGTGTGCAAATGCCTGTATGTGCATGCGTGTTTCTGCTGATATACACGGAAATAGTGTCACACAGACAGATCGATGACCTGGGTGATTGGGTGGGAACTGGCCCTTTTAAACTCATGGCTTTCTAGACATTATTTGGGTTGTGCTAGTCTACACGAACACAGACTAGACAAATTGATTTGGGGGTTCCCGAGGGAACCGCAGCAGGGAGGAGAGGACAATACCCCGTTTAACAACTGATGGCATCAGTTTGATTTTTCCCTCCCGACTCCTGTCTCCGTCACTGCTTCATCTCTGAGCCCTGGCTAAGGATTTTTTTTTTCCACATCTTCCTTCATCTGTTTCATAGGTTCTGTTTTTAGTTTAGTTTTTGTGGGTTTTTTTTTTTCTCAAAAATTCTATTTTTTTTTTTTTCTGGTTGTTTAACTCAGAAACCTTAAAAAAAAAAAAAATCTTCATTTCTGCCACTGTTCACGCGCAGCCACTCTAGCTCGCTTTCCCCCGGGCCGGGTGACTAGGAGCATCCACACTCCTCCACGATCATGTTCTGAATGTCTTTTTTGATGATGTTTTGGCCATCATCGTAGTACAGCATGGACATAGGTCTCAGCTTGGTGGGCACACAGCACGACTTGAGGTTGGCGAAGGGGCTGTGACCCCGCATGCGGTAGTGGTTGATGACCGTGGAGTGGAAGGAAAGTGAGGACCCCGACGTGCCTGCTATGTGGCTGGGGCACTCACCCTCACAGTAGTTGGCGTGGTAGCCAGAGGGGGCGATGATCCAGTCGTTCCAGCCAATGTCTTTGAAGCTGACAAAGAACTGTTTCTTACAGCAGATGTTGACCTTGCCGTCACACTCCAAGCCCCGCCGGCGCCTGCGGTGAGGGTGATCTTCAGACTGCCGGGCTTGCAGCATGAGGAAGGGTCTGTGTGACTGCTCCTTCTCCTCCTCCGCCGAACCTTCTCCTCCATCCTTCTTCTTGCCGTCCCCTTCCTCTTCTTTCTTTTTCTTCTTGCCCAGGAGCACCAGGCTGGCCCCGCTCTCCTGGCACTGCTCACAGGCAATCCTCATGTCCAGGGAGGTCTTACCCTGGTCCAGCAGCCTCTGGATGCTGCTAGAGACAGGGAAGATATGCCAGGTGCTCTTCCGAGCATCCACCACCTTCTCCGATAGCAACAGTTCACTCCTCTCCCCCTTTAAGCCCATGTCCTCAGCTTCATCGCCCGTGTCCAAGCTTCCCTGTGGGTGCTTCTGCTGCTGGAAGAGTCGGATGGTGACTTTGGTCCTCGTCCTGTTGGCCTTGGGGACCTTCAGGAAAAGCCACACTTCTGCACGCTCCACCACGGACAGGTCGCTGCCTTCCTTGGAAATCTCAAAGTGCAGGGTCTTCCTGGCTGTGCCTGAAATGGAAACAGCACAGGAGAAAACAGGGACATTGGTTAATTCGCATCTAGTAATTGTACTCAGTCCAGGCAAGCAAGAGTCTCAAACTCTGGTCAGCAAACTGAGAGCCACAGACCACCTGCTCCAGGATAGCCACCAAGCTAACAATGGTCTCTCCAGTTTTACATTGTTCAAGATAAATATTATATGACCTGTGAAACTTACCTGAAGTTTAAATCAGTGCCTGCACATGCAGTTCCCCGGAACACAGCTATGCTCCTGTCTTTGTATGTTGCCTGTGGCTACATTTGCACTATCTCACAGGACTGGGTAGTTATGAGAGAGATTCCGGACCACAAAGCCTAAAATATTTACTCTGGCCTCTTACAGAAAAATGTCTGCAGAGGCTTGTGCTAGAATGAAGAGGGCCTAGGCGTCTGAGTCTTTTGACTGGCTGCTTAAACTGTTGCGTCTTCCATAAAATGGGAAGTACATGATCACATTTGACCTATTATTTCAGATTTTAGAAGGATCAAGTGTGCTAACATAAAGGAAAACAGTCCGTAAGCCCCAGCAAGCTAGGGAAATATTTGCACACAGAAAGACAAGCACCCCCTCCCCTGGCCCACCTGCTGTGTGGGTCAATGTGGGCAGTACCTCTTGGCCACATCTGCTGCTTGTCAGCCCCTGAGCTCAGTTCCTGGGTAACTGTAGCACAGTATTCTTTATAGCATTGCCAGACCCCTCTCCACTGGGTTCTCTGTTAAGCCACTAATGGAATCTTTCTCATGGGTCTGATGCCACCTCTTCTTCCCAGTCCAACCCTGACTTCCTATGGCTCTCAACATCCCACAGAGACTCCTAGCTCTGCCCAACCCCCTGTTCTGCATGGTCCAGTTGAAGGTAATTCCCAAGGGCTTGAGCGTCCAGTGAGAGGTCCTTGCTGCTCCTGCTGCCTAGGGTGCTCCTGGCCCTGTCCATTCCCAGCACATTGCCCCTCCTTCATGCTAACTTTAATAATGCTACCTGGACAGCACCTCTTCTAGAAGCCTTCCCTCCCCTGTCTCCTCCACTACCGCTCTCCTTCCAAGGCTGTTCAAGACACCTAAGATCTGAGGGCTTGTCTTTCTCCTTCACTGCTATATCCTGGTGTTCGGCACAGAGTATGGACCTATTTGATGATTAACTCACTGGTATGGTGGTACACAGCCTCCCTGCTCTTTGGGAGGCTGAGGTAGAAGGACTGCAAGTTCAAGCTCAGCCTGGACAACTTGGCAATTTAGAAATACACTGTTTCAAAATAACAAATAAAAATAAAAGATAATAAGAAAAGGCTGAGAATGTAGCTCAGTGCAAAGGCCCCACATTCAATCCCCAGTACCACACGTACCTACACAAAGGAAAGCATCATTAGTATTGAATTGCATGAAATTAATAGCACCACCCCCTGCCTCTGAATCCTTCCATCCCCTTAGAAAGCACCAAACGAGCCCCTAAAACAGATTTCATACAACAACTGCTAGTGACCCAAGAAAAATCTGTGCATTGTCAGGGTGGCTCAATTCAACAACTACTCAGTCCTACTTGACTCTAAAATTAGAAAGTCATCTCTCTCTCTGTTCATATGCACCTGGACACTGATTATGTTGCTGATTATGTTGCTTCTTATACCCATTTACTGGATATAAGAAGCAGGTATCCCAAATCAAGTTCCTTGATTAATCAAGTATTTTTCCTTACTACTGGGTGTCCCTGGGGAGGTATACAGAGACAGGCCTTTCTGCCTGACCATGTGTCTGTCTTGCAACTGTCCACTATCCACAGATCCCAGGGACAAATCTGGGAACCATCTCCAAGAAGTTCATCCTAGAAGTCGCAACTCCCTAGGAGGATCTCCCTGCCTGGATTTCTATAGCTAACGGAAATCCAACTGTACTTATCACTCAAGGCTCTGAGATGTTTACGGTACTATAAATTTTAGGCACAGTTTCAAGTTCTCCGCAGCAGAAGGCAGGCTTCTCTGAGCACTGTGCACTGCCGACTCTGTTCTTAATTTAACACATTCTGCACACTGTGATTATGATAGTGGGAAATTCACAGAGGCCGGGGCCAAGAAGGGCTGCATATGGACATGAGGCGTTCTCTGGCATCTTCCTTACCACTAACCTTGCCACTGTGATGGCAGCAGTGGCTTGGGAGTTCCTCAGACCTCATGTCTCTGGCAGGAGTTGAAATGAATAATAAAGCAGAGTTTATCATTTGATAGAACCCAGAGTGGGGAGCAGTGAGGGGGGAAGCTGTCTTATTTTAGGAAGCACGATAACTTTGGAAAAAAAAAAAAGGATCCTGCCCTACTCCTTGCAAAGACGGGGTGGGTTTTGGGTGGCTGTTTGTGTTTTCAAGAAAATGAAAGATTCCAAAGAGCAGAGTTGAATCACTTGTTCTAAAATGGCTAAGAAGAGCTATCTGATCTCTAGATGGCAGGGTCCTGCCCTGCTGAGACCACTGAGAAATATCTCCAGCCTCTGCTGGAAGAACATGCAGGTCCCTCCCTGGTGACACTTCCACCCTGCTCCTGGATAATGTTATCAGGCTACTTGCTGGTTTTTGGGTTTGTTTGTTTGTTTGATTTGTTTGTTTTTCCTGTGCCTTTAGGCAGGACAGATTCTGAAATCCTAAACTGCACCGAGCAAGTCACTACAGAAAGAGATAGTAGCTGCTAAATTAGAGAAATGGGAGGCCACAAGGTTGCCTTTGGGTTTTCAAGGAAAAGCAAATGAAACCAGTACCGGGATGGGCAGCCTGGCAGGTCTCAGGGACCACGCCCCAGGGTCTGCCCTGCACTCCTCCACACTGGGCAGGGGATGAGGTGAGAGGTGGGCTAGCAGTGCTGGACCCACATGCTGGACTTCACACAGATGAAGTCCAGAGCCACTAGGATGTTTGGGGTTGGGGGATAATGCAGGGTTAATCCAGTGGCTGGAACAAGTGACAGCCCCATGCAAATTGCTGTTGTTGGGCCAGCAAGCTCAGAGGCCACAGAGTTTCCTGTCACACCGGCCTGCAGGCCAGCCCCCCCCTTCACAGGAATGGGTTTCTCATGTACAATCTGGCCCCACCCCTTCTTCACAGGCAGCTGTAGTTGGAAGCAAATGATTTAGTGTTCCTGGGAGAGGATTGTACAAAGAGAGTACTCATTAGAGGGGGCTCAATCTGTCAGGTGCTGTTACATTAGGATCACCAGAGTCATTATAAAATTACTTTCATGCTGGTCTTGGCTGATAATTCATTGTAAGGCATCGCCTGTGTATTGTGGAGGCTCGGGCAGTGATTTATGCACCAGTTTAATTATCTGAACTGCAAGACTCTGCTTCCTGTGTTCGCATCCACTTGCCTGCATGCTTTCTCTCTCCCCCATATTTCTGACATTTGGATTTTCCCCCTTACTAATTGACATGCCTGCCGCCTCCTTCTCCTGGTGTCCATTTCTGGAACTGCTATTTGTATATTGCATGATATTTTATCAGGGGGGAAAATAAAACTGAGATCCAATTGCCCGAAAATGCTGTTTGCCATAATGCTCAGGAAGACAGGGGGAAGAGAGAGAGACAAGTCTTCCTACTGTCTACCCCTTTGTGCAGGTACATTTTACAAGTTCTATTGTATTCTGAATTATTAAGCAGTGCATATATATATATATATATATATATATATATATATATATTTTCTTTTACATTAGCTCATTGTAGAAGGGGGTGGAGAGAATGAGCGGGCTGGAAGCTGACATGGGATTGCTGCTTATCAGAGCTGTCGGTTTCAGAAATATATTACAGCCCTCAACTATCTCAGGGATGAAAAATATAATAAATAACAAGACAACTTAGTCCACTCCCTTTATCTCTCTATTACCTGAGAGAAATCGCTGTGCTTCAGTGTTACTGAAGGGCTGCCCAATCTGCAAATTTCTGCGCATAACAGCTTGAAAAATGGAAGAAGGCTGCCTGCAGCTGAGGCATTTAGGATCAATTTCCAATCAGCTTCAGGGATGACTTAAATAGCTGGTGCTATAAAATGCTGAAACGGAAGCCTCCTTCTAATGCTTCGTGAGCAGGTACGATGTTCATTTGTACAGGTGTGTGCTGGGTTCCTGCACTATTTCTTAGCTAATCAGATAGAGCTGGTTGCTTGGCTGATCTTTCCTTACCTACGCTCTGATAATAGTCTTTTCATCCTCTGTGCTTTTTTTTTTCCCCTACCCGTGGCTTGTGAGCAATGCTTGTATCATAGCCTGCTCTGCCTGAGTAATTTACTAAAAAAAATCCCACACAACCCTATGTGGGTGATAATATCTCATCCTTTAAACCCCGAGGAGCATGGTGGACACATGCAAAAAGGGAAGAAAAGTGGCGCAGAAAAATGAGCAGGGAGAAATCATGTACCTCGGAGGGAGCACCTCTGAAATGTTGTCTGGTGGGAGGGGTGGACGGAGCAAAGACTTCTGCAAGGCGGAAGTAAAGGTGTTTGCAGTGCTTTCTCCTTCTCCTTCAGGGCTTTGCACCAATTCAATCATGGAGGCATGACAAGGGTTAAGGAACAAGTCCCTTGCTCCCTCCCCCCACAATAGGATGCAAAACAAAACAAAACAAAAACAAAATAAAAAAAAAAACACTTCTCATCCAAACATCCAGCATCTCACATTTGTAGGTGCATGAATGCTTGCCATGAAATAAGCCATACACACACGCAGTGCTTTGGTTCTGTTTTGTTTTGTTTTGTTTCCTCACCACATAAAGTATGCTTCCCTTTTACCGTACAGCTAATAATTGTGTCTCTAACGTTAATGGGGAAAGCCTTGCTGATTGCAGAGTATATTTAAATCCACCAGGGAGGGGTTGCTGTAAAAAGCATCTGCTACTTTAATTTTCTATCCTTCGTCAAAGTCTCTCCCTGTGCCTAGATATGGTTTAGCTGATGGCAGCAGCGTACCGACCTACCATTTACAGTGTGTGTGTTCACATTGGACGACATCCAGGGCCCTGCAAATGCAGCCAGTGGGGTCTAAAAGGTCACTTCTCCTTTGACCTACAGTAGAAGAACTTGCCTGGAGTGGCACTATAGGTTTGCTTATAAATTATCTTCATAATTTGTTTAGCTTTAATATCTCTCCTTAGGATTCATTACTGAGACGTTGTAAACTTTCAGCCACAAACATTTATCATCCAGGCCTCTTCCATAAAATGGTGATGAAAAATGTGAAATATTTGGGGAGAAATGGGGGCTTCAGGTTCCTACAAGAAATAGAAAAAAATTCCCAAAGTTCAACCCATGGGATATCAGAGACTTCTTCCAAAGTTCCTGCGAACTTTTACGCTTTTGATTTCAGACCTAGGAACCACAGAAGGATGGAGGATTCTGAATTACAGCTAAGAGCTCACTTTCAAGTATTTTGGAGCATCACAGAGGCCAAGACAAATATGTATTTTCATGAAAGATGCCTGAGACAGTCTAACTTCAGTTCCCCAAATGTGAAAATGGTGTTTCTGCTCTGACATCTCCCCCACCCCCACTTTGGGAAACAGACTCTTCAGGCCAAAACCCACTATTAATCTCTTCCTTCATCTCTACACTTCCATTCTCCCTGCACCTTCAATTCCAAAACACACACATCCCTTTCACCCCAACACCATTTTCTCACCAGGCGTTAAAAAAATCGCCTTTTATTTCCTGCTGGAAGGCACCTGTCACTGTGGCTGGTGGAAAGCATTGACAAGGCAGGCAAAGGAAGGCACCAATCAGGGGAGATGGAAGATGCTTTTGTAAAACGCTGGCGACTGTATTAGGAAGAGACTGGTGAGCAAATCAGCATCGCTGATGATTCATGGTCATATTTCTCTCCTCTCTGCTTTGTGTGCCTTTGAAATGTATCATTCCATTGCTTTCCATAGAGCCCGGGAATGTTCTCATGTATCACCAGCTCTCCCATTTCCATGCCTTCTGTCTCATTTAATGTCTTACAGGTCATCATGTTTCTCCCATCCCACAAAATCCTAACTTTTTCCGTGAAGATGAAAGAGGGAAAGACGGAAGTGACAGCCACAGGATTAGGGCACTACAGACTGGGGCTTCCAGTAGGCACAGTTGCTCTCTCCAGATTAACTGATAAAAAGCAAAAGTCTTTGGAACGCGCCCTCTTGTGGCCAGTTTTTCCCCCTTCTTCAGAGAAGAAAGTTGTAACCCCTAAAAATTCAGAGGTTGAGGGGAGGGTAATTCACAGGAAAGTTCAGCAGATAGTCAGGAAATGGAATGGTGGGATTCGATCAGCTTTAAAACGGTTTTCTAGGGGGAGGAGGGGACACAGAACCAAGCCAGCCTTCTTGGCTCCCTATCTGGCCATGGTATCCTCAAGCAAGGAAATTTATTTATATGTCATTTCTAGCAACTTCAAGGTTGAGGGAGGGAAGCATTAGCCACTTCTCCGTGTCTCATTTGTCTTTTGTTCCTTGTCCTTTCTACAATAATTGCTATCAACTGCCAGGTTAACTATGAGATTCAACATTTGGTGGGGATGGAGATTCAATGGTAAATTGTTATTATACGTTGACAAACCAGCTACTGTCATGACTCAAAAGCAGATGAAATGATATATATCAGCCAGGGAGACCTCTGATTTTAGTTGCACTGGCAATTAAAGTGCTAGCTGGTTTGGCCTCGTTCATCCCTATCTCTCCTTTGAAGAAAGGACCTGATAATAAACACTGGGGATTTGGAGCCAGCCACGCAAAGAATGCAGTAACCTTGGGGGAGAAGTGTTGGGTAATGGCTGTAAAAACGAAATCGTTTTTATTTGTTGAAATGAATTTCAGAGCCTTAGAATGATTTCCCACTGCTTAGCCAATAGCAGTGCACCAGCTTCACTGAGCTGGGGGACCCTTTCTACCTGAGCAAATGGAATGAATTCAATGAAAGCAGTTCAAGGAGCTTTAACTTGTGTAGTCCCTTTACTGCCCTGACCCTGTCTTAACTTTATTTAAGAAGCAAGATGGAGAAAGACCAGATCAAACATCAATCCCCAAACTGAGGACTCACGCAGTTGAAAGGTCCATCTGTAGCATAGCCCTAGGTGACACTTAGTGACTGGATTTTATGCTGGGCTAATAGTTATCAAGAAAAGAAAAATGTACGACCTTTACTATTCTCCAAAAATCTTGCCATTCCACATTGTTGGAAGGTTACTAAAGTGGAATTATTCCAAAAGATGTAAGCATTTACTATTCATTTCCATATATCTGCTAGAGGCATTCAGATGATAAATTTGTTCCCCGGGTTGGCAAAATTAGCGGAAAAATGCTTACATGTATGGTACTTTACATGGAGAATAAATTGTCCACATAACAATCATGAAATCAGTGAAATTATATGAAATCAACTGACAGTAAATGTGTACAACTTCTCAGAGGAGAAAAAAATAAGCGACTGTAATAAACTACTTCTAAGAATCTAAAGTCAAGATGTAAACTCAACCAAGAGTTTTCCCATTACAAATCTTACACTTTTGTCAACGTGTAAGTCCAATGAATTGCCTCATTTTCTCTCTCACTAAACACCAGAGAAGGAAAGAAGAAGAAAATGACAAGATCCCATATAACTGAGAGAAAGATTGGCACTGAGATGAAGGCCATAAGTAAGAAAGAATGTAAATGGCCCAGTTCTTTCCCTGCCAAATTCGCAAGGCCAAGAGAGTGAGTTTCTATTCAAGTCCAGTAAGTCAGAAGGAGACAGACACTGCCAGCACTCGCTGTGGGATTTAAAGTGTCAAAGACACAGGTATCCTGCTTCATATGATGCTAGTAAATCCAACTGAAGCTGCAACTGAATCCATCCCTGATGGGGATTTAAAATATATATGGGTCCTTTCTGGTCAAGCCACAGAGTAGCCCTCCACACCGGCGAAACTCACTCTACACACAAGGCCCAGTGTCACGAGAGAATTTTCTTTCCTAATTTGCTTCCATGAAAGATTGAAGCAAATGAGGTAGCAGCTTAGAAACTACCACATGATTCTTTTTCCTCAGTAAGCATCAGATGCTAAAGTCACAGGAAGCACGCTTTGTGGGGACAGCATCAGGAAAGAGTTGTACCAGGAGGGAAATTGGGACCTTTCCTTAAGTTAGACAGGATTCTGGGGAGAGAGCTACCAAGCCAGGGAAGCTGGTGGATCACCAAGATTTCTCCCACAGGGAAGTCCAGAAGCTGGCAAGCACCCCCAAAAGGATGCTCAGGTCTTATGCCCGCTTTCTTGAAAACAGAACATCTGAGTCAACAGGTTTTCAGGACTGGAAATTCTGAGTGTTACCTTAATTGTTTACACTGCTGCAACAAACTTTTAAACAAAATGCTGGGAGTCCCTGAACATACTTTACTGGCCATCTGCTCTATCACACAAAACAATGGCATTCCTTTCAAATGGATTTGGCAAGGGATCTAATTCTTCAGCCTGGCGTTACCATGAAAGCAACATGGTATTAACACATCTGTGTGCTCAGCCTGCATGAGCTTGTATGCATGAGAATAATGTGTGTCCCGCCACTATAAAAAGAGCCTGTCTCCAAGTCCCCAGCTCATACTTCTGACAGGTATTTTGCATTCAGCAACAGGTTACTGTGGTCCTGGGCCAATGAGGAGACTCTATTAAAGTTCTTCCCCTTAAGGACTGAGTTAGAGTTCAGTACAGTGTCTGAGAGCTCTCTGTGAAGGTTGCATTCCTTGGCACAGAGTTCTTAGTAACTTTACAAAGAACAAAACTGAGTTTTGGTGTGCGTATGCCAGGGCGGGGGTCCTTTTGGCTTTTCTTTTTTTTTGTTTGGAGAGCAAAAGTCAGGCTCCCTAAAATGACCTCTGGTTCAATATCAACTCTCCCCCAAAGTAGCTCTTTACTGTCTGAGATGTGCTTTGCAGACAGGGACACATTCTAAAGGTTAAGAAAAAAAAAAAAAACTGTCACTAATAAATGTGCCCTGCCTCTCCCCGGTGGCCCCAGATTGGCCGTTTTAAAGGGGAAGGCTGGTTTTAAAACAGCGACTTCCTCTATACCATTCCACCCAGATACCTGGGCACTCTTGCCCGTTACTCACAATGAAAACTTCGGAGGGGGTCCGGAAGCTACCTCTGCTTCCCAAACACCGGAATGTGCCCTGGCTGTTGCCCAGGCTGCTCTGATCTGGTTTCACAGGCAGGGGAAGAGAGCCCCTCACCGACTGGCCCGGAGCTTCCTCCCCCGGGACGGCTGAGTTTAGCAAGTGTAAGCTGGTCCTCTCCGGGCAGAGTCACCCAAGATTTCCCTTTCTGCGCCGCCGCCGTCGTCTCCCGCTCCCCGACCTCCCTCCGGTCCGTCCGCCACCATCCCCTCTTCACTAATCACCTTTGCAGGCAGCTCCCAGCTGGAGGGAATTGAAGTTCCTCCAGGACTGTCTGAGACATCTATTTTCCTGCCCCCGCCCCACCCCCGCCCCGCCAGTGCCAGCACCGACCTGCTTCTGCGAACGTGATGATCTCCGAGGTCTCCTCCAGCAACTCATTCATTTCTGCCCTCCTGCCGATGTCGTCCTCTATCTCCACGTACCCGTCCTGCCCCACCTTGCCCACATGAAGCTTTCTGATCGCGTTCAGAAGCGCCGCCTTGGGCACCGGCTGGGTGACATCGGGTCTCTTCTTCAAGTGCAGCATGTTTAAGATGTGCTTCTTAACGGCTTCCACCATCTCTGGCTGAGAGTTGGGTACATCCTTTGGCAGGGTGGCCAGCGCGCAGGAAGGACAGTTGGGGGCTGCACTGTGCCCCTCGGATCCCGGGGTGGGGGAGCTCCTTACTATAATCCAGCAACTTGCCCACAGAAATCCTCGCAGCCAGAGCAGGGGCATCCTGGCAGCCAAAGTTGTTGTGATTGTGCCTCTTTAGAAGGCAGGCCTCGCTCTCCTCCCCTCACGCACAGGTTTTTTTTTTTTTTTTTTGAAAAAATTTTTTTTGATTTTTTTTTTTTCCTTCTCCTCTTCAGCAAATTCTCTGGAACAAGAGCAAAAAGTTTTCTGTGAAGTTTTGTTTGCAGGTTCCCCCTCTGAAGGCAGTCAGTGTTGTAGGTTTGTGGCTGTCAGGGAGGAGAGTTCTGACTGTCTCCG
>PVLA01003080.1:0-230988 GCA_004027455.1 Hydrochoerus hydrochaeris
CACAGATGATGATAAACAGCTGTTTCCCTTTTCATTAAGAGGCAAAATGAGAAATAAGCACAATAATTTCAGCAGAAAAGATTTAGTTAATATTTGGGGATTTTGATTTCTCAGGACTTTTGTTAACAAAGCAAGTTGTTATGGAAGATTTGTAAGAATCAAGAGTGCAATACTGTTCCTCAGTATTCAAATTTAGAGGACCAAAAGAGACGTAATCTAAGGGATTTATCTTTTGCTCCACCACTTCTTATGTAGAAATATATCTCATTTATTTCTTCTTCTTTCCGCTATTTCTTCCTCTCTCTATTCCAAAGTCTGGAGTATGCATCTAAATCATGATCTCATTTCCTTTCAACATTTCCTCTTTTGGTCTGTACACTGTATAATATTCAAAAGTTCACTTTTAAAATGTGCTGAAATATTCTTACATATTTAGTTTGTGCTTAGAATAAAATTCAAGCTCCTCACTGAGGCCCACATGATCCTGTGTCATCTGGCTCTGTTCTACATCACTGACTCATCTGCTACTGGACCCTTTCACTAAATATAACCTCTGTGTACTTTATATTCTTTTTTTTCCCCTTTGAGTTAATCAGCTTGTTCTTAGAGGCTTTTTTGATTCCTACTTGGCCTCAATTACACTACAGATCCTAACATGCCTGGGCCACCAGTCTAAACTGGCCCAACACTTTCCATCTTCAAAATGATATTTCCAGGCTACTTTAGCCACAGCTGCACCTCACTGCCCATGTTCTTGTTACCTTCTGTGTGTATTGTTTTCTCCATGACAAAGTTACAAACTTTGATGCATTTAGGTGTCTACATATGTATTACCTCTGTTGTCTACACTCTTCAGGAGAGTGTGTGTTTCTGGAACAGTCTTGCCTGTTTTTTTCACAGAAACACCAATACCTAAGTCATGTGTGAGTCCCCAAGTGTGATCCACGAATAGAATGGCAAGTCTCATGCATGAGTATCATGAGATTCAAGCAACAAGAGTGAGAGAACAGGCAGACTGATTCAGGAAACCCATTGTTAGTAAAACTAGTTTCCTTGAAAGTCTAATTATTGAAGTCACTCTACTGTTAATTAATATATTGCATGGTCCATTAAAGTTGCTTTTTTGGGAAATAGTCTATATTTACAAATATTAAAAGAATCTCTGTATTTAAGTGCAAACATTTCCTCTGATGGGACTACCCATGGAGAAAATTTTATAAATTTAGGCCTAAAACAGTATTGATTGTACCTGCCTCAAAACAAAACAAAATAAATAGCAGCTGTTCCAATAATATATTTACTTTTATTACTACTGCATTTGCTACATTTGTCCTCTGAACATATCTATGTTGAATAACAGAAATTCAACTATACAGATTTTTCTGACTTGCTTTCTTTAGTATTGTAGTTGATTACATTTACAAAAAATACAGAATGTAGTATCTGCTTGGTCAGCTGTAGAGATGGCCACCCGAATAGATGTTTCTGTACCAAGTTGCTCAATTGGTGGATATGTAATATTTATATGCATGTGTTAGTGTTTGCATCTAGATGTTTCTCAAAGCCTCATGCAGTCATAGGGTTTTCTCGGAGGTGGCAGAATCTACAGTGCATAACAGATTAATAGCACAATGCTGGGATTAAGGGTGGTAGGATTTAGGGTGGGTGATTTCTGGATCAGTGCATTGCTATGATTGGTACCACCTTAACCCTGGTAGACTGGATACAATATAAGACACAGAAAGAGACTTGTGTATCTCCTGTCATTGCTTTTTCTGTCTTCTGTCACCATGACTGTTGCCACTTTTGCTATGTGTTACCCTGCCTTGGAGCCAGTTGATTGGACTCTACAACTGTGAGCTGAATAAACCTTTTCTCTTTTAACTTTGGGTTTCAGATATCTTGTCTCAGCAACAAGAGAAAAGTAACTAACACAACATGTAATACTTTTTTATGTTACAAATAACTGCTTGGAATAAAACACAATAGAAATGTTAATGAGACATTTCATGAGAATATTAGATGTGCTTTGTTAGCTGATAACACACCCAAATCAATTCCCTTCAGAAATAGTAGTGGACACATGCTATTCATTTGATAGATACATTTGCATATGTACGAAACTTTTTGTAAGTACTTTCCAGATAGATATAGGGGAAAATGTTCTGTATTATTGTCGTGGTCTTTTCTGGGGTAATACTGAGGAATGCTCCAGGAACACTTCACTATCTCCTGTTTTCTTTTTACTTTCAGATAGGGTCTCACTGTGTTCCCTGAGTTGGCTTTGATCATATCATCCTGCTGCCTCAGTTTCCCAGTAGTTGAAATTACAGACATATATCCTCATTATCATGCCTGATAATGCCTATATATCTAGACAGTTAATGTTCATTAGCTTAATGTATCAAATAATTCCAAGGGAAAAGGGCTCTTATCATTGTGTTGGAATGACCAAAAATTTTAGCTGAGACTTAAATTTTAGGAAAGACCAGATCATGTAACTTGAGAGATTATATTTGTCTTGTATGATGTAATAATTATATTTGTAAATTTATCTGTGGCCTTGACACTTTTAAAAGGGGACACCTGAGGCTCTCTCTTCTGTTGGAGACCACTACAAGGTGGTTCTGAGCAGGATTTAAATTTTGCTAATTGACTTTCTATGTTTATCTGTAAGTCTGTCCTAGGTCACAGCCCCTTGCCTGGCAATGAGAGATGATTCATAGTAAATGAACCTCTATGAATCACTGGTCCTGGTTGAGGTCTGTAGTGACTTGTGAGGCCACCTCAAAGAGCAAGAGAAGGCCACAGCTGCGGACACTTGGCTCCAACTCTAATTAACAAGATAAAGACTGCAGCTGATGGAATTTCATTCCTGCAGTCTCACTCCTACCAGAATGTCAATTGGAGATAGGACAGTTCTCTTAAATTGGCATAATTTACACTTGGAGAAGTCTTTGAAGTGTTTCCCAAGGTCCTGCTCATTTCCTGAACTTTCCTCAGTTCCCCTCCCCTTGTCAGACCTATAAAAAGTGGACTGATCCAGAGAAGCTTTTGTCTTAGCCCTTGGAGTCACGAGCTTAATTAAAGGGTTTTGACCCTCCTGGAGCCCTAAAAATTCATACAATTATCTCATTTTATTTTAACCTCCCCTGTACACTCGTTTGGGAGATTGGGGATCTAGGTCAGAACCTGATACTCATCAAAGTTAAATGTTAAAGAAATATTTCCTCCCATTGTGCCTCTTCTTTAAACTATGACTCATACGTTCCCTTTCCTGAAAATAAATCCATTTATTTTTCCTTTTTCATCTTTTTTCTTCATTTCTCAACACATTTTTCTGTGTGTTTCCTAAGGTACTTAATTACTATTCTCAGCATTCCAATAAATCATTTATTGTCCCATTAGTCCAAAATATAAAGGTTTACTTTAAATTCACAGTTTCTGAGAACTATACATCTCCTTCTCATGTTTCTCTCCTTTTTTCCCAGTATATATGCCCCTAACATTAAACAATTACATTTTTACTGCTTCAAATATATATGCATTGAGATCATACCTCTGAAATATAAACCACCTTTGCAAATACCAAATGGCTTTACTTAGTCATCTTGTATATATTTCCTTATTATTTTGCTGAAATTATGACTTATTTCCTTCTCTAATCATTTCTTTCTTTCCTTCATTTTATTAGGTAAATGTAAGGCCTTACACATGCAACACAAGGCTTCTACCACTGAGCTACGTCACCTCTCATTTATTTATTTATTTATTTATTTTTGATACAGGTTCTCACTAAGTTGTTGAGATCATCATATCTCAGTGTTTAGGACATTTATACATTCTATTTCTCAGAGTGAACAACAGGAAGTGCAAAGCTTTCTATTCTATCCCAAACTATTTCTTTGTATTTTAACTCTTTTCTGTGAACCATTGCCGTATCCCACAGCTTATAATTTTATCCATCTTTGAGTTTTATTCCTATTGTTATTACCTTAATCAGGCTGTCATTTCCTCCTACCTGCACTAATACCATGGCTTTCCCATTGTAGTCACTGTTCTTTGTTTTTGCTCATTCAGTCCAGTTGTATTTGTGACTAGAAAATAGTCCAAGTTACAACCTTAGTTTAAGGGTTGCAGGAGGCATGGCATTGCCTAGAGTATTAGCACTGATTTCCTTAATATGATAATCAGTGCCCTCCATTATTGGAACCCCACTTCTTTTGCAGTAGCATCTCCTGTGGCTTTGAAGCCCCAGGTTAAATGTCACCACCCCCACCATTGCTTCCCTGAGTTCTCCAGTGCGGGTCATCCTTTCCTCTTCTGCTTTGTTTTTGCAGCATATTACATGTATCTACTATAATTTGGAATTACGTAATTGCACAAATCTGTATTTGGATGATAGGAAGCAGGAAGATTGACTTTGTGGAGATGTGAAAAGGATTTGAGGATCGGGGAATAAGAAGGAGGGAGGGAGGAGAATGAGACACAAAAAGGATCAAGACATGATCTGAATACGTAACAGTAACCCATGAGAATATTCATTATGTGTTACAGATGCAAATTAATAAAATCTTTTAAAATCATTGTATTGAGCGATTGTCTTATCAGAACCATGTAGCTTACTTCAAATGGTAAATGTGGTGAATGAAGGGCAAAACACTGATAACTGTTATGAAATGGAAAATTGGGCATGTGTGTGGGTATGCAACTCAACAATGGTGATGCCAAACATAATGATAAAGTTCTACCTATTTGTAGGGTTTTGGGTGCTTGTAGTAGTATGGAAATGTAGATTTCTGAACACATGTCAGGAGCAGAGAATTACTTTTAAATGCTTGTTTTCATATTATAATAGAATTCAGTTTTGCCTTTGTTTCTTGAAGCAATCACTATCTTTGGAGAAAAATACTGAAATACATATTAGATATTTAAAGACTATTGCTTTCCCCAGTTTGATTTATTGGGGTTCTGCATTTATTCTATACATACTAGTAATATAAACTTGATTTCACTTACAATGGGTACAGTCTATGTAGAGAATGAACTTACAACATTACTTCGATAATCTTACAACACAGTTCTTTTAGCAATAAGAATTGTAAATTCATGAAAATCATTGCAGTAAACTGATGAGAATTTTGACAAACATCTAACATTTGAATTACTTTGTTACTCTCCATTAAAATAATAAACTGTGTCCCACTTCGGTGACTCATTCAGTGATCAAGCAATAAGAACTGCCTGTAATTAGACCATGTATACCTTTCTACTAACTGCTCACATGGTCTTTAGAAATGACCTCCAGTCCTTGAATGTTCAGACCCTCCTTTGTCTGGTCTGTGCTTTCCACCAATTCTCCATGTTTTGCTGGTAAATGGCAACTCAGTTCTCTTTGCCAAGGACAGTTTTCAAGATATAAGTCAGTATCATTCTTTTCCTTTCCTTGTCAAGTACGCCACTCTTGTGTACTACATTAGCTCATGTTTGGCTCCTTAACTAGTCAATATCAAGAAGGGCATGTACTATGCCCACAGTGCAGAAACTGGCATGAAAACAGTTGTTGATAACAAACTGAAGTCAAAACGCCACACTCATTAAACCATGAGAGAGTTTATTTTTATGTTCCCACTAAAGCACAGTGAACAACATTTTTAATGAAGAGGTTTAGTGGGAGGCATCTGTTGCAGTGCACTTCAAACTGAAACATCACATTAGGATTTCTGTAGACTGAACCAACATTTCTCTGGATTTTGTTTCCAGGGATATACTTGAAATTGAATCTGGTGTACTGTGTACACAAAAATTGCTTTAGATCTTAAAAGTATGCTTTTCTCCCTTTGAGTTATAAAAGATAGTCCAAGTCTTTCATTAAGCTTCTGGAAACAGTGCCCAAGAGAAAACAAAATGCATCTTTATTCTCATTCACACAATCTTCTGTACTGACCAGGTCAGTTTTTCTTTTATCTTCAGTTTTTTTCCCCCATCTATCCTCTGAGATCTCTCAAAAGCATTTTGCTTGGGTCCTCATTCCCTGCCCTGGAAACATTATCTATATTTTGGGAGCACTTTGCTGCTTCCAATCTCTGCACTTAAGTCTTCTGTGTTCCATCATCATCTTTTATACAGCACCACTTCTACAACTGAAGTGTTGGAGCACTGGGCTTATATTTCACTGAAAATAGTATGACAGCAGAAATCAATTTGTTCACTTATATGCAGAAAAAGAATTTATGCTCATTAGCATATGTGTTCCTTTTTTTTTTTTGAAGAATCCTTTTTTATGTCTTATTGTTTGGGTTTATACATATTTTATTTAAAGACATTTTTCAAATAGGTTTTTTCTCTGAAACAGATTTAAATAGTTATTTCTCCAAAGCCATCGCAACAGCCATTATGCCCACTTTAGCATTTCATTGGTTTTGCTCCCAATGATAATAGCATATTTATGTGCTTTATGAGAAACAATTCCTCTTTAATCTGCCTAGAAGGAGACATAATGTTTTCTAAATGTAAGAAGATGAAAAGTGTAAGCATACCATACTCCCACGGCTATGTGCCCATACGTTATTGCATGGTTTAGGAAAAATAAAGAAACCTAATTAATAAAAAATTGCTGGTTTGATTTCACTACAAAGCAGAGTTTGAAAAACTAGGAATTATAAATCATCATTTAAGACAGACATGTGTTTTTAAAGCCTTACTAAAGAAATAGTTAGCTGTAGGAATTTGAGTTATAATTCACTTATTTAGAAAGGCAAAAAACATATCCAAATGAACATAATATGAATTTATTTGGATTTTTCTTTGAATGCTTAGATATTATCATTATTCTAAAAATTTCCAGTTACTGATTATGAATAGGGTTTTTCTATAGAAGAAAGGTACAAAAAATGTTTAACCATTTCTCTTAGGCAGTATACTGATTATGTGGCTTGGCATTGTGACTTTTAACTTGTTCTCACTATATTTTATTTTGTCAAAGTATACATTACTTTCATGACTTGGAAATATTAAGAGCATCAAGAAGTACATCAGAGTGAAGTTAGACATCAGGCAATAGAGGTAAACTTTTAGTTTCTTAAGGCTTCAAAGTACCTAGAAAGTTCTGAATTTTTAAAACTTTTGTGTGTGGCCTTGTTTCTAGCACTATCTATAATTGCACTGAGCGACATATTTCTATCTCTACCACATAGTGAATGCATATTTTTTTTCTTTCTTTAGTCATTGTTTGAAGCATAACAATTCAGATGTATATATTTAAACTAAACCTTCTTCTCTAATGCACTGTAAAATTTTACAGGCATATTTTCTATAGAACTAGAGAGAATGGATTTGTTATCCTATGGGAATAGACTTCTACATACACAATAAATAACAATTTAGTATAATTCAGTGACATAAATTGAAAATTACCTGAAATGTAAACAAGTGTAATTATTCTTATTTCATTTCAAAATTAATTCCACATGGTTTCAAATATATAGCATGTATCTGAAGACTTTTTCATAAACGTACGATTTTTAAAATTGTTTTTATATTTTCTAACAGTTACAAATAAATCCATATCTTTTACAACTTTGTTTGACAGATCTTTACTGCATCTGATGTAAATATAACAGAACAATAATATTTACTCTTTTCTCTTTTTTTCTTTGATTTGTTTTTTTGAGACAGGATCTTGCTATGTAGTTCAGGCTGATCTTGAACTCACTATGTAGCCCAGATTGGCCTTGAACTCAAGGAGATTCTCCTATCTCAGCCTCCAGAGTGCTGGGGGAACAGGTATGCAACACCACACCCACCTTATTTTTTAATGTTACTAATTTGTTAAAAGTGCAAGGGTCCTTTTTAAAAATCGTGATTGTTGTGGAGTTTGAGAAACTAATAATTTCATGTCAATGTACGGCCACCAAAAAGGAATTAACAAAAGGCAATCATGTAACTTTCCAGCCTATATTTTAATTAGATGACTACTTTAGAGATTATGTAGGAGAGATATGATGACCATATATGAAAAACTGTGTTCCTTTTCTACTCATATGTAAGTTAATTTTTTTTTTTGGTACCAGGGATCGAGCTCATGACCTAGTGCTTGCCAGTCTGGCGCTTACACCAGTGAACTGAATTTCTGGCTGGGTAAATTAATTCTGATCATTAGAATATTTTTCTTCAATTGACAGATGACTCATTTGTTGTATTTCATACATGCATTGATTATTAAATTTCTCAGTGTAAATATTTTTGAACTTTTAAATTGCTTATCATAAGAATAGAGCTTAATTGCTAGAATAATAAGTAATACATAGTGTTATAAATTATATAATGATATTCCTACATGAGAGACTTAAATTTTAAAACATTAAAACTTCACTAATTGGTCTTCAAATCTCACACTGTTAGTTTTTAAATTTTTAATAGGATGTGGAGTTGTGAGGTTTACTTAACTACATAGTTGAGAATGTGATTAAAAGCCACCAATATTCTTTTTTTAAAAAAAATAAGATTAAAAAGAAACAGAAAAGAAAAACAAAAAAGTAGCACAAACAAACAACAAGAAGCCAAATACAATAATAGTATAGGTTTACAAAAAAGATGATAGTAATTTGACAATGGTTGTAACATTTTATATTGTTATCTTCAAAAGAGTGGCTGAGATTAACAGAGATAGACACGTAAAATTGATCTAAACTGTATTAACTGATCTAAACTGTATTAACTGTTCTTTTCTAATAACTAGTACAATTAGTAGTATAGTCAGTTTAGTTATATATATATATATATATATATATATATATATATATAGTATATATACACAAATTTAATATCTGAAGAAAAATGACATTTCTGACTTAATAATTTAGTGAATGTGTCATAGAACAACAGTACTTTTATTTCCAATTCAAATATAGCCAGGTTAATGCAAAACAAATAATTACAGCAAAAGATGTGGCATTTGCTACATTTAGTATTCATAATATTTAATTACTTTATTCACTACTTAATTATTACTTTTCCATTTTTATAGTACTAAGGTTGAACTCAGGTTTTATTGAGTTGTCCAGGTAAGACTCGAACTTATGATCCTCTTGCTTCTCTTCTACAGGTGGGCACCACCATACCAGCTTGATATTTAGAATAAAATATAAACAAAAAACACAAATGGCTACCTTTAAAGTTTCTAGGAGATGCATTCATTTTGGATGACACATGATTTGTCTCTTTATAAGGAAATAAATATTTCCTACTTAGAAATAAGGAGCTAATGGTTTCCAAGTAGAATAATTGATTAAATAAAAATTTGAAATTTTAATCCATGTTGAGATTTAATAATTAATGAAATTTTAATTAATATTTTAATGATGATATACTTTTAACTATTAATAAGTAGCATTGGCTGAGTTTGATGATAGAGATCCTGTTTTGTAGTACTGGCTGTCACAGAAGAGGTCACATACTCTGGTGAGCCAATTGATCATTTTATTTTTATTCATTTTAGCATTTAAAAACATACATGCCTTATGGACTATACACCTTATCTCTAAGGAAGCATTACAAATATTTGTCAAATAACCAAATGACCAGTAGGAGAGACCTGAATTAGTAAGCCACTTAATGTGACAGACCATTAAAAAATACTTCAGGCAGTCAAAATCTGTTAAACAAGCACTTACCTATACTTCCTGTAACACAATGTTGGCCATTTATGGCTTTGAATGGTTTAAAGCAGATTTTAGTTATGCTCTTCAGGAGACAGAGATAAAAATTGCTTTGCAAGATGAAGACATGTTTTTATATACTGCATATTGCTATTTTAGAAGTAGTTGTTCAGGTTACAAGATTTAGGCAAGAAAAAAATGATTAATAAACAATGGGAACACAAACTTCCTTTTGATGAACTTACAGAGATTAGTACTATAGTTAACTATCTTGCATTCATATACATATATATATATGACTTTTTAAAATGTCTTGCTATCTTTAATGTTGAAACAATTTTAATGTGTAAAGTATAATGCAGTTAATATTTAAGGTGCATAACTACTGTGAACCGTAAAATTATCAGTATATATTTTTGTATATAATAGTTTTGAATAATTTGTCTATCTTAAAATATGAACCAATGCATTTTTGTTGTTGTTGTTTGTTGGTTTTTGGTACCAGGGATCGAACTCACAACCTTGTGCTTACCAGGCAAGCGCTTGAGCCACTGAACGAAATCTGTGGCCCCTTACCTTAAAATATGAACCTATACCCACAACCTTAGAAAAGAAAATAAGAAAAGTTTTAAAGGATTGAAAATGTTAAAGGATTCAAAGTTTGTCATGGAGGAAGAGCACATGTGCATTTCCTTTTCTCATGTGTTTTCAATTAATATCATGTCAACATCACTTCCCAATAGAAGTGCACACATACATAATGCTTGATATATTTGATATATTATATATTAACTTTATAGTGTGTATATTCAATTAGCTAAGCATATCTATATGTATATAATGAAAGAGAGAAGTAGAAGAGGGAGAGAGATCAATTTATAATGAGGATTTAGCTCAGACAGTTATGGAATCTGAAAATTTCTAAGAACTGTGGTGTGAGTCAGCAAGCTAAAGACCTGCAGACCTGATAGCTCAGCTGCAGTCTGAATCTGCAGACTTCAAAACAAGGCCAGCTGCAGGGGGTGAGGGCTGGTTAGAGAAGCGACAGGCTCAAACCCTGGGGAAAGCTGGTGTTTTAATTTGAAAGAAGTCAGGCTGGGGAAAAATCTCTCTTCCTTCAGTGAGACTCAGACTTTGCCTTACACTCAGACCTTCAACTGAGTGCATGGGATCCACACTTACTCAGGATGGCAATGTGCTTGATCATTCTATTGATTACATGTGAATCCTACATTGGCCCACCACCACACAGCAGAATGAAGATAGATATATGAGTAAATATATATGTGCATAAATGTATGTATAAATATTTCCTATTGAACAATAGCTCATAGATTTATCTATTGATATGATTTTCTTAACTAGTGTGAGCAATCTGCTATTTAGTTGATAGTTCCTATATCTGAAAGTCAAGGATAGAATATGAAGACTTCATTGTGGAGAAAGTTCTATAGATTGTCTACTTTTGCTGCCCTGTAGAGAGAAATAGCTGAGTTACTAATTTCTCTCCTACTGTCGCTTTCTATGAGCTTCCTAAAAATTTACCCCCATCTGACTCTTCAGCAGCTTTCTTATACCAAGCCAGGTGTGGTCATTTTTCTCTCTTTTAGGATTATGTGTCTACTTTAGTTTTCACATTCCTAAAGACACAGGATAGAGCACTTTCAGATAAATCAGAGCCTTGGGTGTCTGGAAGATAAATCCCTTGTTCTTGCTGCTGTGTTTTGCTTTATAAAGTATTTTTTCTCATACTGAACAAGGCTCTGTGTGGAAGTCTACATGTCAAGACTCCTGTATCTATTCCACCTGAGTACAATAAACCTGTGCAAGACTACGTATGTGGGTATCACAGAGCTTTTGTTCCAAAGCTGCCTGCATATGACATGCAGTCTGAAGAGTGATGACAGGGTTCTGGGAACAGGTGCATAAAAACATTGGTTCCTTCTTCCTAACATTCTCTCCATTTCTAAATATTACTCTCTCATCTGCTGGCACCATGAGACAATCACGGCCTTTCAGACTGTCACCTCCTCCTGGAATCCACCATTAAGCTTTGCTAAAATATAAGTCTATAAAAGATCATTTAAATCAGTTTGATTCGAAATGTTCTCATATTTGCCACCCAAAGTATCTTAACACTAATAATATCAATGATAAACATTAATAATATAGCACTTATAATAACACTAATAATATCAATGGTAAGTGTAGAAAATAACCTGTTGCATTACTAATTTACCCCAAATCTCTAGAAATGTACATGCTAAAATTAACAAATATTAAAGAAAAGTCATAAATAGTCTTTATTTCACTTTTAGACAGATTTGAGTTTTTATCAAATGAATATGTAAGCCTATGGGTAAGTTTCAGCATAAATGTAGTCATATGTCTATGAAAGAACAAATTTCTGATTATGTACACAAAGCAGTTAATGCTGAACAAATTAGTGATCTAATTCAAGCAGAGATAATCCTGTATTAGAATCACTGAGTGAAATTCATGTTATACAGAATAAATAGCATAAAATTAAGAAATCATCTTCTCCTATGAACAGCAATACTTACTTTAAAGTAGGTAAGATTATGCCATAGTGAAACCATTCTGCACCCAAGTAACAATTTTTTTTGCATAAGAAACTGGAAAGAATATTAGATTAAATTCTATAAGAACCTATTCCTGCTTGCTCAAGAGCAAATTATTTATAATGCTAATTGAGAAATCATAAATTCCACTTGGGTTTGACATATTGAAATGCATTAGTCAGTGATAAAGAGGTGTAATTTTATGACATTTATTCCTTCATTCATCAGTCAAGGTCTACTGGCATAATATATGTCACTTTATATATTTTGAAGTTTATGATCTAAGGACTTTCTTTAAGTCACAGAACCAGTGCTGTCAAAATCCGTAGATAGAATTGCATTTTAGGAGTTCACACTAATATCAAATATTATCTTCGTTTTCTCATTGCTGGACAAAACACCTGACACCTGCAGCTTAATGAAGGCCAAGTTTAGTTTGGCTCGTAGTTTGTAAGGGTTTCAGTCTGCAGTTGACTGGCTCCAAGGCAAGGCAAAGCAACGTAGCAGAGGAAGCGTGACCCGGACAATGGCTTGGAGTAGAGAACAGCCTGAGGGAGCAGGAGAGAGTTCTACCCTTTCAGGCACTGCCCCACTGATCCACATCTTCTGACCACATCCTACCTCCCACCTCCGAACAACTGCTCCACCTACGAGCCCATGAAGTGCTTGGGAGACATCAAGATAAAAGTCACAACAAATACACTGTCACAAAGGACTGGAAAGAAACAGACAGTATGGTGGTTGCCAGGGACTGAGGCAAAAGGGAAATGGCGAAGGCATTGTTAAAGAGGACAGAGTTTCACATAGGCAGGATAAATATGCTCAGTAGAGCTACTAAGCAGCATAGTGCTCTAGCTAATGATACTGTATCTTATAGTTTAAATTTACTAAGAACTAGATCTTGTGTGACATGTTCTTATGAAACAACATCAAATATAATGGGGCAGGAATAAATAAGATAACCATAAGGGAAAAACATGTGCTTAGAACATGCAAGACCCTGGGTTCTATCTCTTGAACCAAAGGAAAATAAACCTGTACTCATTAAAAGCCCCCATTTTTTTAAATGCAAGTCACATCTGACTGCGCTACTTTGACAATGAAAGTATTCTTTAAATTTTATTTCCCACAAGAGTTTGTGAGTAACTGGTTTTTGTCACTACTTGTATTAGTCTTGTAACTTTTTATAGAATTATTTTAATAAAAGTTATCTTATTTGTTTGCATATGTTTGTTTATAGTATTCTTTTGAACTCATTTTATTCCAGAAAAGAGAAAAATCCATATAATAAGATAAAAATATATTACCATGTTTCTTGGCTTTTATGTAATACCCAAGGGGCTGAACAAATAGGAAATGGGCAGAATTGATTGTGCATACTTAATAAGAAATGTTAAATACGTGGCAGACTATGTCTGAATCCCGCCAAATTTCAGGAAATGCTAGTTTTTTTAAAAAAACAATTTAGCTACTATATTTCTATCAGATAGTGCCATGTTTTTAAGTGTCTCTATTAAGGATATCATTCTAGATTTTTATCCTAGATATTTTATTTTCATTATGTTTTATTATTTTTAAGTCACTGAAATTTCTCTTCATTCATATATCTTCTACTGTAAAATATTTATGTTTCTCTTTTACTTTGTGATTTTTCATTTTTCCACTCTATAATTGTTTGTAACACTTATGTACGCCTGCTTGGAGATTAATTATACCAACAATTTTAGACAGTTAAAAGAGTAAGTAAGGAATGTAAAAAATAAATACCTCTGAAATAAAAAGGTTTTACTTTGAGATCCATAATTATTTATATTCTCCGATTTAAAAGTTTTTGTTTCCAGGAAAAGATTAGTGATTGAACTACGGAATTAACATGCTCATGACATTATTATTTTCCTTATAACCTTGAAGTAAAAAAAAAGTGTCACAAGATTAAAAGAATCATGACTATACTCAGAATTAAACATGTAAGATAAAATATAAAATATTTCTTAGTACAACAAAATGTAAGAACCCACTGCTTTAGTAAGAAAGCTCAGTGAGTAGAAAACTACTAGGAAATAAAATATATTTTGTAAAACCTTGAGATATTTTCTAAATATAACTATAGGGAACTTTTGTCTTTATACCTCCTGGAAAGACTCTTGACCTTCATTATGCATTATTCAAAAAATATTATTTTACAAGCAGTCTCCCTAAGTGATTGTACCTATGAATTAAATATAAAATATAGAGTTGCTTCTAGGGAATATAGATTATATTAACAGCACCTAAAAGTTCTATATTAAATGCACACAGACTGCATTCCTGTAACAGCTGAAAAAAAAAAAAAAAACCACCAACTATGGAGCTTTGAAACATTTCTAGTGAGAAGAAAAACGTGAATATGGCCAGACTATGTTGCTATGACAACCGTGACTTCTCTATTTCTAAGCATTCTTGCATTTAAACTTTCAGCCTCCAGGTTGTATTGCCTCCCCCCGCCCCCAATCTATCTGATACATATGTGAAAATGCTGACAAAAGTGTAAAAAGGGAAAAAAATATTCATAGAACTTTTGAAATAGTATCCAACAAAAAGAAACTTTAAAAAAGAAAACATGCTGACTATAACATATACTTTTTTTCTAATATAAAAAATGAGTGTGTGTGTGCATGTAAGGAATGCTATTAACTCTGGTAGATTTTTGTTAGAAATGCAAATTTCAAAACAAGGAAAAGGAACTTTAAAGTTAGCAACAGTTATCTTTCCTCAAAATACATTTTGAGAAATATTCTTAGAAATATTTTGGTAGGATTACCTCATCTCATTTTTAAAAACATATTCATGTACACTTACATTATCAAAATTATGTAATCAAAGCAAAGTATATTATATGAAAAAGCTATATATAACTGTCTCAGTTATAAAATACAGATTACTTAACTTGTTCAAAAACTTCTATTATGAATTAGAATGGGAAAGATTACAAAATGGTGCTATTCTTTTATTTGAAGTATCATATTTAATCTCTACAGCCATGCCTTAGGTTAAAATTATATATTTTAATTCTTTAGATATAGAAATCCCACCTGAGAAAATTTAAATAATTTAGACATTTAAATGAAATTGTTCAATAGTTCCTGGATAATAGAAAATCAGAATATGAATGTAGATATACTGTTTTATAATTATTTCAGAATAATAGAGTTATGTAGTTGATCACAAGTCCCTGTCTAGTATTTCTGCTATTAATTTTTTGGCAATTGTTTGATAGATATTTCTATAGACATTATTTCAGACTAATTTACAATAAGGTCCAGAACAAAACTGTAAGTATGCTAGTGTCCATCAACACACATGAGGAGCGTATTTATTTTTCAAGAAAATGGAATAATCATTATTTTCAGTATCCGATGCTACAAATCCACTGATGTATCTCTGTTGATTTCCCTTTACTTGAGAGGATGTATGAATCCTAATTTCTACATAAGCTTTAAAAATATTAGTTCTCTGTTGTGATATCTAAGAAGAAACTCGCTGTTTCTCCTTAATTGTGTGTTAATATGTGCACATGTGCACTTACTTAGGCATCTCTGAAGAATACTATTCTAGAAATATAGAGTATATTTTTTGAAATGTGAAACTAGGATTTCAATTCAAAGGCTCAATTCAAACGTGGATTATTGGTCTATGCTTACACCACAGCACTAGCACATGCTTTTTTTCCTCTGAAATCCTGCCTTCTACCCCACATCCCCATCACTGTCAGCTCTACTTCTACCTGTCTCCAGCTGCAGGTCTAGTTCCCTGTAGCTCTAACGTTAGCTCTAGCTATCTCTCTGGGTCTGTCTAAAGCTTCATGCATTTTTAACGAAAACACTTTGCAGGGTACCATTGTATCACTATATGGCTAGTCACTCAGAAAATGTCAGATATCCTGTGAATTTTAGGAAGGAAGAATTACACCTTGATTGTAGCTAAACATTTATTTCATGACTGCTGTATGTTACAGGATTGTCCTGCATTTGGTTGTGGTAGTTTCTAATTTCATCTTTAACAGGGGAAGAAATTTTACTTCAAAACACATTAATAATTCCTCCTATGTCACATAACTTGTGAAATCAGAGCCAGTGATTTGGAAATTGATGTAACTAATCCAAAGTCCATTTCCTTCGTAAGTTCATAAGTAAAATCCTAAACTAAGAGGAATAGTTAACAAGGAATAATCTTTATCTCTGTGAATTAATTCATAGGAATAATGTCTACTGTTGCAGTAGACAGTGTTACATGTCACATGTCACATACAAACTAAACCAATTTTGTCTCCTTTTTATAAAATTATTACATTCATTAATGTATTGAAAAATTTGCTTAATTCTCTAATGTAAGAGTCCCAACAATGCTATGTTGTAGCTATCCTTGTCTCCACTGTATAATTTGGAAAAGTATGATTTATAGTGCAAGTGTATGTAGGAAAAACCACACAAATAAGTAGTGTCGCAGGAGCATGATTTTAAACAGTTTGTTTCCATAACATCCTCTTTTAATGGCAACCACTGTCATAGATAAAACATGGGTTTTTGAACTAAGAGTTCCTGACCCATCCTGTAAGCTCTGCATCTGAATTTCTTTCTAATTTTGGCGATGGCAAGTGTTTCATGAAGGTACGCCAGAGAAAGAGAACAAGTATAATGTACATATGCATATAAAGAGACATATTTGAAGGAACTGGCTCACATGCATGTTGAAGCAGGATAAGTACTATGTCTGATGGTGAAATCTAGCAGGCTAAATATTATTCTGAATCATCAGGATGGGGTCAGTGTTATTACAGTATCATTAAAGAACCAAAGAAGGAAATATGAGGATAGAATCAGAATTAACCTAGATGAAGGTAATAGAAAAGATGCTGTGTTTCTGGCTTTGAAAATGAGAGACAAAACCATAAACTAAGGAATGCAGGACTCTTCCTGAATCCTAAAAAGGCAACAAAATGTATTTTCCACAAGAGCCTCCAGGAAGAACGCAGTCTTTCTACACTTTTGACTCGGCTCTTTCAGGTATGTTTCAGACCTCTGACATTGACAAACATAAGATAAATCTGTTGTTGAAAGCCACTAATCTTGCAGTGAATATTACTGCTGCAGTAGACAGTGTTACATGTCATATGTCACATATAAACTAAACCAATTTTGAATGGAGTCAGAGGGGAAAATATTGTTACCTTTCAAGGAAACATGTCAGAATTACAGCACACTTCTCACCAAGAATCTCTTCCAAACATGAGGCTAAAGTGGAATATTTAAAGTGGTGAAATGAACCCCAACACCATTCATTAATGCACACTTATATATCCAATAAAATTATTTTTGAAATTAAGGATTAATATTTTAGCAAGAAAAAAATGAGATAATTCAAAGTCAACAAACCTTCCCTGTAATAAATACTATAAGCTGCTTTCCAAGGAGAAAGGAAATCTGCATATCAGAAACATTTATGTCATGAAGAAAAAAAATGACAGCTATGGTATAGCTCATGTACTGCATTTAATTAACTTATTTATTATCATAAAATAATTGTATTTGAAGTAAAAATATTGATATTTTTATGGTGACTATAACATGAGTATATGAAATGAATGATAGCAGTATTATAAACTTGGAGAAGAATGAAGAATGCTGTATTATTAAACATATACTCTAAAATGAGTAATATATGTATTTTTAAAAACAATTAGAATAAAGCATATGTTTTCATTACTTGCTTTTTTTGGGGACAAAATGCCAATCACCCACAATTTAACTCATAGTTTGTAGAAATTTCAGTCCATAGTCAGCTGGCTCCAAGACAGCAGCGTGTTAGGGGATAACAGAGGAGAAACAGTCCATGGCAGGACTGACAGGAGCCAGGAAACAACCTTTCTTCTTTCCCTTTTTATCTCATCAGGGATAAACACTGATTGGTTGATATCACCCATACCCAAGAATGGGTCTTCACATGACCTATGCCCCAGAATAGTGTTAAACCAATAAGTATACTAATTCATATTCATGATTCAATAACTTCCGGATTCCACCTGGGAGGACATAAGACTTTGGGGAACATTTTGTATATTAATTATAGCAATATGTAATGTAAACTTTTTGGCAATTGTGGTTTTTTTTTAAAAAGTATAATGCATTTACAAAGAAAAATAGAAGGATATAAAGTGTCCAAAATCACTTATTTTGGCAGGAAATGGGGAGTGGGACAAGAACATATGCAATGTGTGAGTGAATATGTAACAGAAATGAGTTAGATATTAATATTTCTCCATTGGTATAATAAATATATGTAGCTTAAATTACTCAAATAAAATACAGACATCATCATGGTAGATAAAAACAACAAATCTAGCACAAAAACTTTCTTTAAATATAATTCCACAGATAGATTAAAAGTAATCTGTAGAAGAAAAAATATATATATATACATATGATACTAACAGTAACCAAATGGCAACTGCACTGTTAACATTATTTACAAAGCAGATTTCTAAATAAGAATATTTCTGAAAAAATAATTATGAAATAGTAAATTCTCCATGAAGAAATAATGATCATGTATATTAAAAGAAAATGTCATGAGATAATACTGAAAGGAGAAACATACTGTAATTGGTTTATTCATCTATACTCTGCTAGAAAATTAAAATTCTCATAGAGAGAAAACAGAAGGATAAATCACCAAGTTAGAATTCTCCATTATTAATATTTAATTCAAATTTGCAGAACAATCCATAAAACAACAGCAGAAGACCTATTCTCAAACTTAAACCATATTCTAGACCAGTGATGGTGAACCTTTCAGAACTTTCTATGATATGAAGAGGCCACTGTGGCACAGATACCATAGCTTTACCACCAATATTGTAAACTCTAACACCTTTTTGCCAATTTAAAATGATAGCAGTAATACAAAATATTTTCCTAAACTACATGAGCATTGAAGTGGAATTTAATAAGATAGTTTAAAATTCCTAATTATGTTGAAAGTGAGTATATTTCTAAATAACACATGCATCAGGGATCTTGCTAGAGAAATCAAAATAACTAGAGGAACAAAGATATAACTTCCCAATGTTTATGAGCAATATCATTAAGTGCATTCAGCAAAGCAAAATGAAAGACACAAATATATTTCACACCAGCAAACTAAGTGAAGAAAGTTAATCTATAGCCTAATGTAAAAAATAAAATTAAAAAACAGAGAGGAATTAAAAGAAATTATAAACAGGGATATAATAAAAACTTATTAAATTGACCATTGAATAATTGATCATGAAATATTACAGTTGAGTAAGATCTGTCTAAGACAACAGAGTAAGGACTTAGATGATTTTTATGGAATTCATGTAGTACAGAGTGAATATTAAATTCTAGGTATATAAAAATATATATATAATGTATGCATTCTATATATTCACCTTTAAGGAAATATGATAATGGGATAAACTTTATTTAAAAGAATGAAACTTTCCAATTCTTACCAACAAAATTTTTCATATATTATAAATTTATAATGATTAAGAGAAGTATATTAAACTTTGACTATAAATATAAGGCATCACACTACACAAATGATATTTCTACTATCAATATAAAAAGTCTTTAATATTATGCCATTACCATTAAAAATACTGATAAAGAATACAACGCAAATGTGTGGTAAAAAATTTGATAATGTAAGTAGAATTATACAATTCCCTGAAAGACACAAACTATTTAAACTTGCACAAGGGAAGCTACTCAATGTGAACAGCCTTATATCTGTTAAATAAACTATATGTAAATTTAAAACCAAAAAGAAAATAACCAATATTATGTTTCAGTGATGTATTCTACAAATGTTTAAGCAATAAATAGTATTAATATTCAAGATTTTTTCAGCAAACATAAGCAGTGGGAACCTTTTTAAACTCCTCTTAGGAGGTCAACATTAGCCTGATAAATAGATAGGAGGAAGAAGTTTTGATACATTACCACACAGAAGGGTAACAGTAGATAACAGTATTGTGCTGAACGTTTCAAAAAGTCAGACAAAAGGGTCTTAAGTGTTTCATTTTAAAGATATAATAAAACTTACAAGAATAGACATATTTAACCTGAATTTACCACTACAAAATGAGCCGCTCAGGGGCTGGGGATTTAGCTCAGTGGCATAAGTGCCTGCCTTGCAAGCACACGGTTGAGAGTTCAATCCCTGGTACTGGTGATAAAAAAGACAAAATGAGCCGCTCTGAAATAACAAATATATTCATTTTAGTATTTATATTTTTTATTTGTACTTTTGCCCATTCTATACCATATGTTGTTCAAATTTTATAGATTGGGCTAAGAAGGGAACTAAACATGGAAATGAAGTATAACTCATCAGTTTAAAGTTGTATATTGGCAAAAATACATATGACATCATGGATACATATAAATGAGGCTCTACTTTTCATAAAAGATAAAAGAGGAAACATTAGTGGGAGAAATGAATCATACATAAAATGACACAGAGTCAAATGAATATGCTTAACTAAAAAAAGTAATGATTCACAAATAAAATGGCATAATTTTAATAAAAGATCACACTTTATATAAATAAAATATTTCATTGTGCTGTTTTTACGTATTTTTGAAAATATACCTAGAACCATGATGTGTGAAAAATCATTAAGAAATTCATGCCATACTTAATTTTGAAAACATTATGTAAGATTATGGTAATCATGTAAATCTTGATGGCAAATACTTTTATTTTTGTTCTTTCAAGTGAGTTCTATAACTCAAATAGCAATAATAATAATAATAATATAAAAAACACTTTTACCCTCAGTTTGAAAGTGTAATTAAGGTCAGTCAATAGTTAAATTTGTATTAATTATCTAATATTGATTCTTAAAAAGGATAACCAGTTGAATGTCAATAACTCTCATATTGCCATCCCACATCAAATCATACAAAGTATTTCAGATAATTTGCTCTTCACCATAAATTTAAGTATACTTTATTTTATAGATATAAAGAAAGTCTTGTTTATCAATATGGAAATATTATTTCCAAAGCACATGTATTTGTTTACCAGGGCTATTTTTTTTAACAGTTGTGGAGCGTGAGCTAATATAAATTCATTGTCTCCCAGAGGTGCTTGAAGTGGTCTATGATTATAAAACCTGGAGGTGCCATCTTCTGAGGGCCTTGATGCATGAGAAGTTTGTTTAGTTTGTCTCTGAGTTTGTGGTGCTTCTCAGGAAAATTAGTGCCTTCCTTAGCTTACAGATGGTGCATAACCTTCATCTTGATATTCATGAATTATGTCTACCAGCCATAGATAGGTTTACGTTATGGCACCCATCTTCCATTCAAGGTGATAATTAAGTCTTTAAAAGGTCATTAATGGATGTCCCAACCAATATAACAGTAATCACTTACAAAGAGGAGCTTGGGACATGGACAAGTCCAGAGGGAAAATAATATGAAGATCCAGAGGAAATGACAGCTACCCACAAAAGAAGGAGAGGCCACAACTCTTCCAGTCTTGTATCCTCTGCTACTGCAGGAAATTATGTTCTGTTTCTTGAGCCACCCTGACTCTGGTATTTGCTGGAGCAGGCCTAGCAAATGGGTAATGCTAAAACACACAGCTTTTAGGAATATACAGTGCAGTACCTAAATTAGCTTCTCTGATTTCCTTTTTGTGTTTTCTTCAACATTGTCACTACATATTTGAATTCCTTTTCATTATGGTTTGTACTGGCTTTAAGATTAAAACTATCTATGCCATTTTAATTGTATAAGATATATTTTTAATTGAACCACATCATAGTTGTGTATGGAAAAGCAAATGATGTTTGCATTAGAAAACATTTTTCCTTTTGCCAGTGTTCCCAAAGGTAAACATAATGCCACTCATGCCTATTTGGAAGCACATATAAATTTACCATAACAGAAGACTGCTCAAGAAGTAACACTTTTAGCCATCTTGCCTATCACTTTCAAAATAAACTTGTAGTGTTTAAAGATCAAATATTCTTTAACAAACAGTGCGAAAGAGTATCTTTTTGTTTGTTTGTTTCTGGTGCTGGGGTGGCTTTGAGGTCTCTGAAACAGGTCTCCCCCACTAACTGAAGGCCCTGTGTCACTAATCTGCAACTGAGATTTTATGAAAGAACTCCATTTTTCCACTTTTCCAACTGATGCAGTTAAGCTTTTTTCTTTAAAGAAAAACTGTGAATGTACTAGTTTCCACATTTTATTTTTAATTTTGAGATCAAGCTGTACATTTCATTTTCCACTAGAAAGGAAAAATAGATAAAGAATTTACATTAGTGTTGACAAAAATACTAGCATTTTCATAACAATATTATACTTACTAATTGCATAATTTGTAATGCCCATTTGTTCATTTACTTTAAATAATTTATACTTAACTCTTAAAATACTGGCTCTCAAATTACATTGTACATAAAGATTGACTAGAGAGTTTATAAAATATATTGATGCTTATGTCTTAACTCTGGAAATTTTGAGTAATTAATCTGTGGGAACATAGGCAGATGATAATTCCAATCTCTTGAGGGATTCTACTGTTTGGCAAATATTAAAGAACACAGACTTTCTGCTTTTCTGTTATTTTGTTTTGAAAATAAGGATGATTAAACTGGAATGTAACTATATTGAGGGAAGAAGCTAATTAAGAATTGATTCAGAAGGAAGCAACAAAATAATTTCTTAGCAACAAAATAATTCTAATAAAATTGTGCTATGACTAATAATAAAGTGCAACATCTCATTTAGCATGTAGGTATAAGAAAATTTAATAGCTTTTATTTCTTCGGTAGTTTAACATTTTACTGTATCCATATCACTGTATTTTTCTAAAAATCAACTCTCTATATAGAAGAAGTTATACAAAAAAGACTATTAAATGACCAAAATTGTACACATTGAAATTCCTACATTTGACTTTCTTCTAAAGTTGACTTCTGCACATCTACATACAAGTTACTTAAACTTCAGAATTTCTTACTTAAAAAAATATTTTGAGCATCTGCATGTATCTTGCAGTTGACCTTTTTCCCTCTGATATCAGTTATAATTCTGTGTGACACTGTTTTCCTTTGAAAGTTGGTGTGAAAATACTTAAACATTACATCTGAACTTGAAGGCAAACACTTTCAACAAGGATTGAAAAATATCTGTAATTATGTGCTCTGTATATGTAGCTGCTGGGCTAAAATGATTTTCTTGCACACTGTTTACTGCCTGCTGCTGAGGTTTAATGAAAATTGTTATAGGTTGGCAAGAATGAAATTTCATGTAAAATAGGTCTCAGACCATGTCATCCTGTCTGTTCACAACAGTGTCACAAAACCCTGAATGACTTTCTAAATTATTACAGAGTTTTAACAATAATCAAGTCTAAAGGAGGCTAGAAGGGTTAAATATTCTTGTTGCTATTTCTTTTTGTTTGTATCTTATTTTAACAAATTCTTATAATTTATTGGCAAGATTGATATAGACAAGAGGCAATGAAGTCCATTATTTTTAAAGATGAGTTTCACTTTGGTATTGAAATGCAATAGTGTGCTTTCCAACTTAATTGTGTCAAGATAAAAATATTCTTCTAAAATTTAATTAATAACAAAAATTAACTTTCAGAAAACTAACATTCACTACAGAAGGTTTAATTTACTAAGTAACCTTACATATATGTATTCATTCTTTATAATGATCCAACATAGCAAGAGGTAATATGATTGCAAATTAATAGTAAACATCAGAGTCACCAAAAAAATGAAATATGCTATAGACAGCCATATATAAGCACTACTCTGAGACCTGAAGCCTGTGAACTTACCAGATAATTGATGCTCTTACCTGCTGTGCTCCACAAATGGAGAAACTAAAATGACAAATTTAAAGCATGAACTCAAGGCAGACTAAGAGAATTTCTACCTTCAGTAATGACAGGATAAACATCCAATGCAGTGCTTTAGTTATGGACACCAGAAAAACTTGAAAAAAATATCTTTTAATCCTCCCTGAAAGTGTTGGTAAGTGATGTAGCAGGAGGACACCATGTCTTATTTCCTGGGATGGTAAATGTGATGAGGCATCACCCATGCATTTGTTATGGTCGCAGTAACTTTGCAGGTGTGATGAGGGCCATCAAACAGTTGGCCATAAAATTCAAAGATTAGCCTGGATTATCTAGGTGATGCAGTGTAATCACATGGACCATTAAAAGCCAAAGTGGAAGAAGTCAGAGATTTAAGCCCGAAACCACTTCCTCGTTTCTTAGATTGCTTGAAGTAGCAGTGAGCCATATGGAAAGGATAAGAAGGAAATTAGTTCTGTCAAAAAATAGGCAGTCAAGAAAGGATCATAAGGCTGAAATGGGAACCATATCACTGTAGCTGCCTGAATTCTGATCTTGTTAGATCCTGAGGAAAATCTACTATGCTATGCTGACCCACAGAAAATGTGAGTGAATAGATTAGGGACTTAAAGTGTCCTGTGTGTGATAAGTTGTTGCAATACCAATAGAAATCTAATTAATCCAGAGATCTAGTGTGTTACTGAGGAACTGCTCCTGTAATATTTTGAAAGCTGATCCATCACTTGGGAGTATCTGTGCCTTGGGAACATGGGTGAATGCTAGGCAGGAAACTGGAGGCTCTTACAGACAAGTGCTTTTGTTTTTGAGAAATTCAAACCTACACTCATTGGGATAGGATTAGAAGGTAGTTTTGCCTCTAAGAACAATTGACAATGTCTGCCGATAGTTATGAATGTCACCATTTAGGAGAGAAGGGTAATACTGATTAACTGATGACCCCAAAGGGTGTTTTACATCCATCTAAAATACATAGGGTAGCCCAAGACAAACACTCACTTCTCTCAAACTGACAATTGATGCGTCACCCATCTGTGAAATCCTAGGTTGCTGCCACATGTGGATGCATAGGAAAAGCAAAAACAAATCTTTTCTGAGTTATTTAAGCTCCTGGTCTCCAAGATGTTAACATATAGTTTATGGATAAATGGTCCAGCGTGAAGTAGATAATTATTAAGGAGTTTAAGAGATAAGACATGAATGAAAATAAGGAATAGGATGGTGGAGAGGCCAAGAGAAAATTCTGATGAATAAATCATCACTGACTTAGAAACTTCTACATCTATTCCAGAGAAGATAAATTAAAAGATTGAATGTTTTGCCAAAGGAATAGAAAATATGGAATGTGACATAGCAGAATGTAAAAGGTGAGTAACATTATTAGCAATTATTAACATTCTAAATTAGAAATTTAGAATTCAATCAATGTTTTTAGAAGTACAGGAGATTAAAAAAATTAAAGAATTACTGATGAAAGAGTTAAAGGCTACAGAAAGCTAAAGAAATAACAAGAATTATTAAATGTGTTGAAAGCAAATTTAGGGCAGTTAACATATTTAGTTGTAATCTCATGTGATAAGAGAATATTTGGAGCAACCAAGAACAAAAGTTTAGAAAGTCTTCAGATTTATTAGAAATGGATGAATCAGTAATTTGTAGATTAATAGATAAAAATTGCAACTTTAAATAGGATAAATTCAAGGAAATTCAGAGATAAATACAAGAATTTCAAAATGAATGTAACAAAAAGCCACATGAAATGACATACTACATTTAGAGGAACAGATGAAAACCAATGTTTAAAAAAGAAACAACAAAAGTAAAATGATTGAGAAACATCTTCAGTGTAGTAAAACAAATGTTTCTTGTTTCTTTCTCATTTTCTACTTAATGTTAAATAAAGACATTTTACATAGAATTAATTGCTACATTGAACTGACTGTGTAAAGTTAAATATCTTATCTACTGCCGTTGGGAAAGCCAAATTTTACTGCCAACTTGGATTTTGCTATTTCTTTCCAAGTGAAATGTTTTATAGCTTTGATACCAGGCCCCCATATTTCTCAGAAATTATGCTTGAGTTTAAAACAGGTACACAAAAAATTCTGCGCTTGAACATTTATAGCAGTTTTTTCCATAATTACAAACCTTGGAAGAAGCAAGATACTTTTTATGAGGTGACTGGATAAACTGTAATGCATCCAGTTGATGGACTGTTATTTACTCCTAAAAGGAAATTAGCTATCAGATCACAAAAAGATAGGAAGTAACTGCAAGTGCATATTCCTAACTGAAGTAAGCAGATCTGAAATGGCTACATACAATGTGTTTCCGATTATTTAACTTTGTGGAAAAGGCAGAACTAGAGACACTGAGATGTACAGTGGGTACTAGCGCTGCCAGGAGGGATGGATAAGTAGGCAGAGCAGGGAGGATTTTTGTGTAAGATACTCTAAGGGTAGATGCCTGCCACTATGTGTGGCTTATAATGCATAAAACGAACAAATGTGAGTTTTCATGTGAACGTGGGACCTCTGTTGACAAGGATATGTCAAAAGTAGGTTCATCAATGGCAACAAATGTGTCAATTTGTTGCAAAATGTTGATAATGGGAATAGGAGATCTATAAGAATTCCGTAATTGTCCAAGTATTTTTCTGTACACCCAAATCTCATTAAAAGATTAAGTATATTTAAAAATAAATGTCTGCTGTAAGTGTGTATAATAAAACATCTTTATGTTTTAAAGGAGGATCAAAGTGTATATATCTCATTTTATTTCCTAACTTCTACCTCGGTGTTTTAGCAGAGCATGTATTTATTTGGGAAATGGTCCTTTCTTCAGAAATATGACATTTGGATCTAAATGTTTGTATTGTCTGCACATGTCATGCTGAATTCTAAGCCAACGTGTTGGTACTACGGCTTTGATGGGGAGGTAGGATGGGGAGGTAGGTCACCTTCCTGAGTCAGATCCTTTGTGAATGTGATTCAAAATAAATTTCTATGTTTCTAATTTACTAATTTTATGATATTTTGCTATAGTGGTCCACATACACTAAGTCACATGTATTACAGAGTTTGTTCACTGTTTCACTAAACTCATGCAGAATGAATAAATCACAGTGAAAGGAAAAAGACAGAACCACATTCATTTCAGTACTATGGTAAGTAGAGTTTCTAGAGTTTCCTTCTGCAGGATGAAAACATGTAACTTTCATTCTTGATGTTATATCCAAACACACAAGTCTGGATTATATTTTCTACTTCACAAAGAATGTTAATCTAATATTTTGTTTTCTTTAGTTTTTACAACAAATCTCTAAGTTACAGTTTCTGTATCTGAGAATACTGAAGCTCAGATATAATTTTTGTGTGATATTATAGAGGTGGAAATTATAATGTCATTCAAACTTGATTTTTTCTGTCTTACTATTTCACTTCATACTATTAATCTTGAGTTGATAGCCTATAAGAATTGCCTTAAATAGCATAAAATTTCAGCACACTAAAATTATGCTGATATGTTAATGAGAATCATGTTTGCTGATTAGCTACAGACACTCCTGTTGAAGATGTAATTGGTAAAGGTAGTTTGGAAAACTTTGAAAATATAGAAAGAACTTCTTTCAGTTCGAAGTAATTCATTTAGTTCCAAGATATTTCAGCATTATCAAAGCTATGTTTATGGTAGTAAGAAAACTGACGTAACCCAGAAATAGAAAAATACTAGGTCAGCCATAACATCTTTTAAAAAAATGGAATATTATGTGGCTATTTAAAAATGATATTTTGTATAATTTTAATGACACCAAAATATGAAATTGAGGAAAAATGTGAAGTAATATATTAGCAATGGGTAAATCAACCTCATGCCTACAACTTGATTTCATCTCTCTTTGGTAACTGCTGCCTATATGAGATTAAGAAATTCTCTTTTCATGAGTCATTTTACTTGAGTAAGGTGGATAAAATTGCTGCACATACTTTTTATCAGAGTTTTGTGAGGACTGAGGAGAAAATAGATCTAATGCTTAGAGTATTTCTTATAGCTTAGTAGGTGAAATGGTTGCATGTGATTTTCATAGTTTATGAAATAACAGTGTTTTTGCATTCTTTGTGTCTCAGAAACTATCTTTCATAAGAAATTATCCTTAAAATACCTTAGTACCTAATATCTGGTAATTACCACTTCACCTATTTTCCCCTCCTCCACTTAGAATTACCTTAAAAAATTTTAAAAATCCAATAAGGAAAGTAAAATAGATTGTCTAAAAGCTGTGATCTCAAAATACACAATCAGCACTGAGGTTCTGGAATATTCTGGGGTTCTAGAACAATGATAAGAGACATTGCTTTTGCCTAGAGTAGGAGGCCTATTTTTTATTACCTATGCCTGAGGCCTACATAAACATCTGAAGCTGTTCCCTTTAACTGAACTGCTGTTTTGCGTCTAGTATAACTGCAAATATTTCACTATTCACTATCAGGTTGCAATCTATGGTTGGCTCACTTAACTAGTCTTGTGTTCCCCTGGATAGGTTACAGAAATGCAAGGCAACCTATAATTTGACAATAGCTTCTTTATAATTTACATATTTAATCCAAATAATATATATAATGTGCTTGATGTAAGACTGACATGATGAGGTGTATTTGACTAAAGTGTCAAAAGCAGTTGATGTATTTTTTTCTTCAACCTCTTTGTACCCTTTGTACTTTGGTAAAGCTGTGAAATTTCCTACAATGAGCATGCCATGCATTTGTAATAAAAAAATCAATAAAACAAAAGTCTTATAAGCCTTTTAGAGAAAAGACTTAGCAATTACCTTCTTTACAGTAGTGTTATATTTTCTGATTTTCTCAGTTACTACAGAGACACTTGGAATTATATTGCCCCTCAACCACAAAGTGCTTCTCAGTGTTTACAAGCTATATTTAAAGGGACTCCCCCAGTGAAATGCAGCTTCATTTAGAGTGATATTTTACAATAATTCTGCATTTGAATGATGTAACAGGAATAGAAGCACCAGAATTATACTCTTCCCTCATGTATGATTCAAGGTACATAAACACATATGGGCAGAAACACAAATTTAGCATCAATTTTAGAGTTTTCCCTTAGAGAGCAGTTATTTTCATCCACACTTATTTTTCTTTCATACTTGTTATACAAGCACACACAATTTCCTGTGTGAATATAGATATGCATCTGCTTCAAGAGGACATGTGTATAAAGTAGCTAAAGGCTTCAGCTATGTGTGCTCATATTTGGAAAGACATCTGGGTGGGTTTGTTTTACCCTGATTTAACTTTGCGAAAGTCTTGTACTTGAATTTTTGAGTCCTTGAATCAACTGTGGACTCTTGACTCTGCATGACATGCACACTATTTATCGTACTTACTCATCCTAGTCATAATCCCAAAGTGAGGGTCAGTCACTGAATTTAAACTGTATTAACTCTAAGAAAAAGTCCCTGGTTAAAAATTTCTCTTTGAAAGAAATTATGGTTTTTAAATAAAGAGTGGTACAACATCACTTCACTTTATGATTCTGCTGAGGATTATGTGGTTGTTTGTAGGAGATGAGCCAAGTACCACCTCTTACACTGATTCGAGGTCTCAGGCTACTTAATTAGGAAAGAAACACGCTGACTGCATACCAGGCAATAGGCTTGTTGTTGGGGATCGAGGATTGTCTAAGAGATGTTAGCTTTTTCACAGGAAGGAATAAGTGCAGTCTGATGAGTCAGGATCTAAGATGCATGTTACAATAGTGTCACAAATGTGAAAGGAGATACTCAAGAATGCAGTCAAAAAGCAAAGGGGACAAGTGTCACCAAAAACTTTTCCATCAGAGACCCACATTAGAGATGCCACAATTGTTGTCTATTCCATTCTAATCATTTTTATTTTTCTAATGTAAAAGGTGGTTGATAGAAGAGGTGCTTACTTACTGTATGGCCCTTGGTGTCCCACAGAAGTGCTGAGAAAGTTGAAAGCCTATTGCATTTGTTTTTCAAAGGCAGCCTCTGAGCAGCTGACATACAATTAAGGTGTCCAAGACAAAGTTCTAGCACTCTAAGAATCTTTTGAGCATTACAGAAAACACACATGTAAACAGATCACTGTAATGAAGGGAAATGCTGAAATAAGACCTATACCCAGACAGCTGAATTCTAGTTAGTACCATTAAAAAAGGGATTTGCCAAAGCCCAATTATATTCATGTCACATCCCTGTTTTAAACATTTTAATGAGCAAAAATAATACTTGTTTTAGAAATAAATGCACTCTGAAATAATAATTCCCACAAAGAATGTGAATAATTTTACCAGCTAAGGAAAGAGGAAAGGTTTTCTGTACTACAGTAGTGACACAAATAAAGTTGTAAAATCAAAGAAAGAACATGGACCCTTCTAAGAAAGATTCGTGTGTGTGTGTGCACATGTGTTTCTATTGATAGCGATGATATATCTTTTAAATGCCAGACAGGCACATTGGTTTCATTATTAGATCAAATGTTGGTAAATTGTATCATTATATTTTCCAAAAGTGATTCAACCACATTATATGTTAAAACAATTCCTGTCCCATTTGAAACATATTTAGGAGAAAGTAGGAACATAGCCTTCAAGTATTTCAAATAAATTTGGTGATGGACATTTTATATGTTAATATAACACACAATCTCTCTAAATCATTTATGTTATTGATTTTTACTTTTTATTTTAACAAGATATACATCCAATATGCATTCTAATTGTAGTAGGACATTTCTAAAGAAACTTTTTTTTTAGGATAGTCAGCAGTCTTCAACCTGGGAGAGATTTCTAGCCAGAACTCTTGCATGATCTTGGTTTTGGAACATACCATGATCTCGGGCTTCCCAAATTCCAGCACTAGGGAAAACAATTTCTATTACTTATAAGCTACCCAGTATATAGTATTTTGTCAAAGTAGCCTGAGCAGATTAAATCAGTCTGTTTTCAGAATGGGAGACCATAATATCCTCTACGTATGAGAAGTGATAAAACTAATGCATAAATATTGCTGAGAATTATGCATCAGGTATAGACAAAACCCTTGGAATGCATGATCCCATTTAAGCCTCAGAATTGTTACTTGGAATATATGTCAGTGCTGAGCCCATCTAGATATGGAGGTGGAGCCCAAGACAAACTGAATAACAAGTTCAAGATAATGTAGCTAATTACAGAGAAGGAGGGATTCAGATCTTGTTGAAGCCAGGTAAAGTCTATTAAGTGTATTAAGTAGAAATATTGAAAAGTATTTTAAAAACTATAAACACACAACTTTTCCCAGCTCCTTACCTTCTCCAATACTTGGCTAAACATACCCGTAAATGTTGGTGGAAAGGAAGAGATTTCTCTAACCATCGGCCCTTTCTGTTTTTAATTGCGCTCTTTTGTTTGAATTATACACCTGGCTCGCATTGCCAGGAAGTGCTATGAGATGTCACTTTTACATGCACTTGTGCCCTCGCATTCACATTAGTGTATCTACTGTCACAGTGTGAGGGACAGAGGGCTATTTTTCTTTTCATGTTTGTTCTTCTCTTAAGTAGAATATTGAGTAGTGATGACATCACTGCACACATTTACACCATAATCCTGATTAGATTCAATTTGGTAATATTTCCTGATTGCTTTTCTTTTTTTTAACTATTTATATTAGTCACATTTTTGTCACAGACAAGCAATACCTAGACAGCCTCAACTTAAAGAAGGTGAGATTCACATTTTAAGGGGATTCAGTCATCAGTTGGTGGCCCCAAGGCAGAAACATCTTGGCAGAAGTGTGTAATGGAGCAAACTGCTTTGTTTGTGGTGTGCCAGAGAGAAAAAAGGAGAGTGAGACATAGACCCCTGAGGGGAACCTTTCCTGGCACACTCAGACACACCTAGAATCACCAATCCTGGATTCCTAATCCTTCAAGTTGACACTGCACCCCTCAGTTAGGCTTGACATACCATTGTATTTTTACCACTGTATTTTATAAAAACAGGGAGGTACTTTTAATTAACTGATAAAATATTTTCTCTTAAAATCTACAGTGAGTTTACTAACTGTGCAGTCTGAGAGAACAGTTCTAAAGTTTCCCTCACCTTAGCAGCAACCCTAATTTGAGTGAGCCTGGCTACTTTCACTTCAGATCAAGAAAAATGTTACATGTACAGTTACCATTTTGTTATAATGAAATGACACAAATTGCACTCAGCCAAAGGAAGAGATAAATAGGGCAGAGTTCTTGAAGGGTCCTGGGAGATGTTCCAGTCAGCCTCTCTTGGGTAATGGACGGCATTAGCTCTGGAGAGAGTACTACCACCCTGGGATGCTTACCTGAATTTTGGTGTCCAGCAGAGTTTATAGCAGATCTTGGTCACCTAGTGCTTGGCTGACCCTGAAATTCAAGCCCTCCTGCAGTCTAGTATATTTTATCTCCATTTTCTCCAAACATTGGAATTGATATCAAATCTACAAAAACCATCATAAATACCCACATTGTTATACTGTTCAGTGGCCAGAACTGCTGGGCAAGCAAAGATTTTCCAAACAGACAGAACATGCCAGGGTCCTAGACGTCAACTCACTTTAAGGGCTAAAGGTGAGCCTGTCAACTTAGAAATGTGACAGTGTTTTTAATGCCTTTCTGAGCTTGTTTTTACTAACTTGAATTCCTTATGCCTACATCCCAGTGACCTGTAAGCAACAGTAAAAGGATTTATCTCTCCTTCCAAATATATATAACACTAGAAACTTTAAACAGTTTATTTCACATCTATTTAAAGTACTTATTGTTCATAAAATCCTAAAGTTCTAGCTTCACTGGGAAGCATGAGAATGGGGGCAGATACAACAAGCAGTATAATTTTTAAAACTAGTGTTTATCACTGAGTTTTGCAGGCTTAAGCACACTATATAACTTTCTGTAGTATTTATGGTGCAGCTGGATATATTCATTACTTTCTAAAGACTTAAACCAATGTTCTTTATAGGAAATGGATACTGAGTATTTGAGTAGTTTCCACAATAAATATATATTTAGTAAACATGTATTATTTAAAATAGGCATCCGTTAAATACAGGGGCCAGTTAATACATGAAAGTCAGCCCTTCTTGGGTAACTTATATGAAAGCAAAAATGACTCTAAAGATCCAATTACAAATTAAACACATATGCTTTATAGAAAGACTAAACTGGAGAAAAATCTGGATTAGGAAAAGTAGTAGCTATGAATATGTGTATTTTTTTCATACATGCAGGTATTAGGCTTTAAACATAATCAGGAAGAATGTTAGTCTTCAGAAAAAAATAGGAATTTGGAGAATGTTTGAACAGTTTTATGAAGCTCATCATGAAATAGTTCCCCAAGTGAAAATCACAGAGAGCAGCAGGCAGCACTGGATTGAGTAGGTACCTTAGACCTAACACACGTTTACCTTCTTCCTCTCCCTGTGCCCTGCTTAGCATACAACCTAAGCACTCGTTACAAACTGAGGGGAGAATGGCCAGAAAATGCATTTCAGAAAACATATTTTTGTTATTATGTATCTACCTTTCATTCTGCATGTGCCAGGCACGTGAGGCCATATTGGCAGGTCCTTTTGCTCTACGGAGGAGGCCCATTTTCCCATATTTTCTTTCTACCCTTGGTCAGTCTATCAGCAAACTCTCAGCGGCCTTTTCCCTTTTATTTCAACCCCATTTTGGTTTTCACTTTTAATTCCCTCCTTTCACAGTGCTTCCCACTGAATTACATGTAGTTGAAGGCATCTGGGTCTGTGCTGTCTCTGATCTCTGAGTGTGATTCTCCGCCCCCTTCCATCTGCTCCAGTAGCCTTCAGAATATCTGACATAGAGTGGAAAAGAGTGATGGATGGATCAGTAAATGAGTGAAATACTTAATGCTTTCAAAGAGCTTTTTATAAACACTTAAGATGCAATTCACAGGTGGAACTGACATTGTACCATAATAAAATGAATAAGTCACATAAAATTAGAATTTATTAAAACATGCTTAGACAGCTGAGGTACTAGAGTCAGATTTTCTTTTCCAGAAAATGTAAACAGATAGATAATTAGCATGATTCCTAGATTTGCTGATTAATATCAGATGTGTCATGTAATACTTTGATTTTAAGGTTTAATTTTGATAAGCATTGAATGTGTTACTAATTGCAGAGGAATTCTGATGCTCTAAATAACAGATGTGTAGGGTAGCAAAGTGAATGTTACATTAACTAAAAGTTTGGAAATGTAAATCGTACTTTTTTTTTTTTTCCTTTGGTATGGGGGATTGAACTCATGACCTTGTGCTTGCCAGATGGATGCTTATGCTGCTTAGTTAAATCCCCAGACCCATAAATTATACTTTGGTCCACCAGAAATATAATTCTCAATAGACTTCCAAAGAGATGGGTAATAGTGTTCTATCTATTAGAGAAAAATAAAAGCTTCAAATCTGTGTTAGCCCTTTAAAATTACCAGGTTATACACCAGAGTTTGATTTCAACAATATGCAAAATATAACTTTGGCCTGCATCTTCATGAAACATTTTTCTGGAACTAAAAGAACTTAAAAATGATTACTGAGAACAGTGGGTTTTAAAAACTATTTCAAAGTTAGGTGGCTCTTTTGGGATAAATTAGCTGCTAAAGGTTTAGTGTGGTGGCAAAGACTTCTTCATTAAAGCAGCCTTTTTAGAGTGCAAATAATTCTAGTTTTGCATTAGAATTAATGTTATGCTCCTTTACATTTTTTCCTTATCTATATCAAGTAAAGAAGTACAACTACGTTTGCAATGGGATACTCATAACCATTCATCAGGTATCACAAAAAACTTGTGGAATATGTTATTTGAAAGTATTTTAGTACTATTATTATAGGCCAGTGAATACAAACAAGGTAAGGAACAAATATGAGAGGTTTTCTTGATTTATCAAACAGATATTCCATTCCAATGACATCTTCCCTTGCTCCAGCCCACAGAAAACTCTCCCATGGGGGTGGAACTACTGTGTCTAAGAAATACCCTAATAAATCTCTGGCCACAAGGGTGGGGCTCAAAAGTCATAGGCCAGCTGTTGGTCTACTTAGAAGCATGTACCTGGGCTGCATTGCATTAGAAAAGGGAGAGCTCTAGAGAACACTGTAATAAAAAGGAAGATCAACTTTGTTCAAGTACTAGATTTTCTATTCATGGAATGGTTCAGGCCATTTTATAAACAGGAAAACCAATAGAAAATTATAAGTGACCTGCAATGCCAACTTCATCTGCTGTGCTCAGTGGAAGTTAATTTGATTTTAAGAAATAAAGTGCAAATTTAGATTTGAAAACAAAGACAAGATCTTTAAAAGATCAAAATTATAAGTTGTTAGGAAGAGATTGTGGAATTGTTATAAAAGAAAGGGCTAAATTTTATTTCCAAAATGGTGTACTGTGTATTTTATTTCTGAAATGCAATAAGAATAAGATAACTTGATCTCCACATTGAATTGACACGTATGAAAACTAATTTAGATCAGTGGGTGAGGGAAGGAATGTTTTATAGCTCCAAACATGAAGATACATTGATCAGAGAATTTGATGCTGAGTCCCATAAAATGTGAAGCATTGGGATTTTGAAGATCTGTGTTAGGTGGACTGTCAGCTACATTAGCGGGGCAGAGAAGCATTTTAAAAATAACAGAATTAAATAATATGATTGATAGCACAGATACTTACACCTACACATACATTCATTCGTTCTCTACTATGTATGTTTCCAACATTCATTTACCTCTGCAGCTTCTTTGCAGTATTTTTACCATGTCACAATCTTGTTAAAACTATTCCTAGTAGATAATTGATTGAAAACATTTATGGAGTTCATACTATATATCAGTCACTTTTCCAAGCACTTTCTACATGTCAACTCAATTCCTTCTTTAACTGTGTGAGACAAGTGCTAAAGTTATTGTTTAGGGGAATAAAAAGATAAGGAAACTAAGTCATAGAACAAGGCTAAGGTTATTGGGTCTGATTTTCTTTTTAATGTTGGAAAATTAACGTAGACTTAATTGTGTACCAATATAGTTATCAGTAAAAAGGAGCTTATAATGTGTAATTGCTATAAATACTATAATGGTAAATGTGATTTACACTTTCAACTGTGCTAGACACAGAAAAGAATTAAAATATTATTTAATACTATACAAGTAAAGCTATCAATGTGGAGGAATGTGGAAACAAGGGCTGAGAATAGAAGCATGAATAATTTCACCAGTTTATCCTATGAAGTTGTTCCAGGATCAATGAAACTGATTATCAAAAGACCTTTTTCCTTAATTCAAGCAAATGCAAAAGAGAGAAAGGGAAGGAAAGAGAGGATTTTGATACTAAGGAAATTGTGCATTGTGCTTTATATTTTTAGTAAAATTAAAAAGAAACAAAGAAGGGGTCTCAGCCACTTTTGTCATTGCTCAGACAAAAATATCTGACACCCAAAACTTAAAGGAGAAGATTTTTTTTGACTCCTATTTCAATCCATAGTAGGCTGCTCTAAGGCAGGAAGACATAGCAGGAGGGGCCTGGTGGAAGACTGATGGTCACGGTGGACAGGAAACAGAGACAGCCTAGGGAAGAGCCCGGAAGGGGTCATGAGCTTCTGGGTCATGGCCACAATGGCCTAACCTCCTGAAAGCAAGGCTGCAATAATGCACCACTTGTCCAATCACCTTTCACATGTTCTGCTTATGACTACATGAGGCTTTAAGGGAAGATTTGGATAGAAGCCTTAACAAAAGATAAGATGCTTAAAACACCAAACAGCTCTCGTGAGTACAAAAGTATACTGATTTACAAGCATAAATATTTAAACTCACATTTTTATATCACAGTATTTTATCACAGAATATTTTTATTTGCTATCTTAAATGTTTTCCCCTCCCAGTTCATAAGAAGGAAGTGCTATCTTCAAAGTTATAAAACCAAAAGTCACTGAGAACTTACTGTGTGTCTGGCACTATTGTGATTGTAGGCACAGACAATGTTTATCAAATAAAATTTAATTTGAACTCAAGAAATGTCTGATATTTGTTTAACAACTATAAATTACCTGAAGCTTTGTATATGCTATGGTTTTCATTTTGTCATGATTGCCCACAGGAATTCCTCTGAAGAGCACAAAGTTATTACTTCTCTATCTTCAATATATTTATTTCAAGTGTTTTTTAAAGAATCAATCAATTATCAAATCTTCCTTTGTTATTATTTAATTTTTACTGTAAGGATTTCAATATATTGACAAATGTCAATAGTAATATTCCAAAGATAAGTATGTGGTAACTCTCATGATATGTTTGGTACAGAATTAAATTTTCTTAATTATAACTTCTTGTTTCTAAGCATAGTGTCATATTTCCTTAATGATTTATAACAAGATCTGCTTTTTAATGAACATGTAGAAATATTTAAATGCTAGAAGTGGTAAAACTATAGTTGTTATTGTCCATTTTCCAACGGTGAATTTTGTTTCTTTGAAGAATAGAATCTTTTCTTAAGACTGTGGGCTATGTATGTGATGTGCTGAGCCTTCTAAAATGCAGTCAGGTTGTATCTTCTCTGTGTGGAGTGGAAATCAGTTCCTCAGACTATTTTCATCCCCGTGATTTCGTGTTAACTTCTTGCTGTTTTGTAGAAGTATTCAGTTACCCACCTACATTTGTAACTGTAATCCCTCAGAGAGAAATGTACCTAAGTTTGTACATATCTCCATTACTTTACTTTGACCTATGTATGTCATATGACACTGTGACATATGCTTATATTTATTTAACCTCCTACTTCTTCTATTACACATTTTACTTTGTATCATTTCCTTTTTTTGTTTGTTTGTTTGTTTTTCCCGGATTTTTCTCAACTTTTTATAGGATTGTTTGGGCAAGTACTAAGATGAGGAACACTGTTTGTTCCTCTAAAAGATAAAAAATTTGAGAATAACTCTAACCTTAGTAGACTTGACACAAGATCTTCATATATAATGCACAATGTTATAATATATGCTGATTTTATAATATATGAAAATATATAATTTCATTACATAATATATGACAACACATGTGTTGAGCATTTTCAGATATATTATTTTTAATACCTAGTGCAATCTTGTAAGGTTATCTTTGCTCTGTTCTTTTTATGAGTCCATAAACAATAATTTTAAATGGTAAAACCCAGAAAGGCACAGCTTTTCTGCCTACAAATAACACAGCCTTTTTTTGAGGTTTGCATCTGGAACAAGTACTATAAAATATCAACTAATCTTGAAATAGACTTTAGAAAATTCTTTGATCCTTAGCTGGGTGTGGTGGTGTATACCTGTAATCTTAGCTCTTGGGAGGCTGAGGCAGGAAGATTCCTCTGAATTTAAGGCTAGAGTGTTCTATATGATAAGTCAATGCCAGCCTGAGATAGTGAGACCTATCTCAAAAAACAGAACAAACATTATCTGATCCTGTAATGAAAGAGGTAAGCATCTGTTTTATTTCTGGTTGGGTTTTCTCAATGATGCCCTCAATTATATCAGTAGTTTAAACAAAACTCCTTCTCTCAAAACTCTGATAAATACATTATGAAGCTGTTTTCTAAAACCCAACTTATTTGTCCCTAAGAGGAATCTTATACTGATCCCAATTACACTTATGTAGCTCAGTCATTACTGTCTCAGCTACTCTTTTTGACAGCATTTTTTTCCCATGCTAGAATGTGAACAGTACACTTACAGAATACCAATTTAAAAAGCCAGTTAACACCAAGTGTTTTGAAAGTCAATCCTTACTTTAAATAAGCCTAAATACATTTGGTCTACCCTATAGATTTTGAAGAGTAAACTAAACATGAATCATAACCTCCCCAACTTTTGTTTTTTTGTAAATCTCAATGTGAAAACTAGAAGGTTGAAGTATCATTGTTAGTCACTTTACATTTCGAAATGTGTTAGAGACCTTGTACTTAGGAAACACATTTGGCTATGAAAGAAACAAAACAATACCAATCATAATTACAAAAGCTTGGTGCTCTTTCCTGTAATAGTCTAGGTTTATGCACATCAACACATCTAGTAATTCATTTCAGAATTAGCAGGAACCTGACATCCTTCTATTTTGTTCCATTACCACCCCTAGGATATGGCTTATGACCTTGCAGGACTGTGCAGTCTATGGCCTCTTGTGGTTTAGTTTTAATACCTGTTTTCATATTATAATAAAATTTAAACCCTGCATTTTTTCTTCTATAAATTAACTATACTGAATGTTTTAGATGCAATATGAGAAAATTCCACTTTCCCCAAAATAATGAGGGCCAGATACCGTGGACTACAGGTTGGAAATGTCCAGAGAGCAACTGCAACATACCAGAAACCTAGTGCATAATCATAAAAGAAGGCAAAGATAACAAACAGCATGGACTGCGTTCCCATGCATCTAACTAGCAGGGAGACAAGGAAATAATCAATGCCAGGGAAAAACAAAAGAAAGCTGACCCTCAGTCTCTGCCATAGGCTCAATGATCCCAGCACTAAGTTTCACTCAGAACAAATTCTATTTTAAACTTTACAAATACTTCACTCTACCAGTAATTTATCAACCTGGCATGAGTTTCCATTTGTTGATGGGTTACTCATTTTTAACTGAAATCTATTATGTTCAGTGACAGTAAACTGTACATTAATTCTTTGAACTTTGTTGGAAATTCTTCAGACTGATTTTTATGAAAACACTCCATGATGCAGGCAAAGGATATATATTTATTAATTATTTAGAAATGCACACTAGATCAAGTATGTTTGTTGTAGAGTTATATTGGCATGAAATCTATAACATTATTTTTCTGCTAGACTGTAAAATTGCTGAGAGATAAATTATGAAAATCTTCTGTTAAAACCAAAGATGTATGAGTTTATTCCTGATATTTTATCATGTTTGGATGTACACAGTTTTAGACTATTTGGTAGATAAGTGTGCACTTAAATTTTATATACTACCATTGTTCCTAATGCAGCTTTTAAAATAAAGACAATCTACTTAATCCTGTTTATTATCTGCCCAATTTATTTCCCTTTACATCTTGACAGTGTCCCTGTACTTCTTGTGGATTCAGTATATAAACATATTTACCTTGAATTTCCAGATATTGTGAGTAACAATGGATCATTTAAAATGGCAGAGCAGAAAATTTTCCAGATTATTCAGAACTTTTGCTACTCCATAATAGGAAGATGTCATATAAATTTTGATTAACCTGTTTTTATTTGGCTTATATATTTCTCTTTGATTTATTTCAATCTAAGTATCTCTTATTTATCTTTTTACTAAACTCTAAAAATGAATTTAGTATAAGTTTTGAAATACCATACCATCAAATCCAACTTAAATAATTCTAACACCAAATTCACCAAATATCAGCCCTTATTTCTCTGTGCTTTACCCATGCTGGCATAGAAATTGGTATGTTTACTTTGACTTTAGGATCTTGATATACATAACTGTACATTTTGCCTACAGGCGCTTTTCCTGATATACAAACCATCCCTGTTACACATCACTCTAATATCAGAATATCAGAATGATCTATACTTACTCAAGACAGATTAATCTTACCATTTTGGTTTTAACAAATCCTTACCCCTTAATTCTCAACAAAACTGCAAAGGTACTATGTGAGCCTTTTGCATTTCTGTGGTTTTAGGAGACTCTGTATGGAAGTATATTGAGTGTGCTATTAAGACAGCAAACTTGTGTGTTCAGACTCATTTAAATCTCTGATATTCACCACAATAGTGAAGGGTGAACTGTAAATATATATCACTGTCATAAATAAAGCATTGTATAAATTATCTATTCAAATGCCAAAATGTGGAAACAAGCAAGACTTAATACTTTCCTTACCAAATGTACATCCTTTTCTAACTATATGTTAATTTACATGAGATTATATGTTACTGTATCTTCAAAATATCTACTATAAAACACATTAGATACGTGTTTTAGAAGTGCTATCAAGTCACTTTGTTGGGGATATATTTGGCATTATTATATCATTGGGTGGTACACTGAAGAATGACTATATCACTTTCCAAATGACTACAGTTTCTCTGAACTATTGTATGATTCTGAGATGGTTTGCTTTCTTAACTTCATACTCATACCACTAAAAGACACTACATCAAATATTAGTCACTTTCCCATTGCCTGGACAAAATACTGGACATTCTCAAATGAAAGCACAGAAGGTTTGTTTTGGCTCAACCTTTCAGACAGTCCAGTCTGTAGTAAAAGATCTGCAAGTCAGAAGCGCTATGGTGGAAGAGCGTGGCAGGGAAAAGCTAGTCATTGCAGGGCATCCAGGAAAAGAGAGAAGAGCTAGGAACTAGAATGTGCCCTACAAGGCAAGGGTCTCCTCTTCCAGCCCACTTCCAAAGATCCATCTCAGAACACATGAGACTCAGACATTTTAGATCTAAACTATAATGCCTCCAAAATGAATTTATTACTAATTTAAGCTTAACAGAAAAAATGCTCTGACATCAATAGTTGCCAGCAGAAAATATAGAGCTCGAACAAACTCAGCTTTTCATTTTTATAATACTAAGGGCATTTGATTTTAGGTTAGAGCCTAAAGTGAGTAAAATATTTCAGGTGTCCTAATAGAGAAACTATTTTAATGACAATTTCATGAATACTTATTTCTCTACCAAATGAGTATTAAAAAACTCACTATGATGGTTTTATGTGTTGGTATTGTGTGTTTAACTCTTTGTTATTATAGATGATACTGATAATATTTCAGTATCTAAATACTCCATTGCTTTCTTCAATCCACTTCATTGCTGAAGAAGATGGTAAACAGAGATTAAAAATTGATATTGGAGAACATGGTAAAAGTTTAAATAAGAGTGAAATGATGATCAAATGTTGTCAACTGAACGATAGGAGATTTCTTTCCTGTTAGCTGTTGCACAGTGAAAAATTCAGAGAAAAATTCACAAAGATTTAATTTGCACAAATAATCACATTAGCACAGTTAAGGGACATTAACGATTAGAAAGTATGTTCAACATGAAAACAATCCTGCAGAGTTTTAATTGAAGGGATTTATGCATATTTAGTAGGCTTAATGTTGTGTCTTCTCGAATCGCTGTGCTGTGCAATATGGGTGAGGTGTGATTTAGCTGCAATAAGGCCAGTTCCCAGCGGCGCATCCAAAATGCAAGTCTAAATGCCTGGTAAGGTGTGATGGGACCCTGATGAAGAGCCGTGCTGCGGCAGAGAGAGACCCCTGCATGCACACACACGGATCTAAGCGCTGTTCTTCAAATGAAGTCTGTCTTCTTAGCATTTATATTCCCAGGCAGAGTAGAATGAAAAATGAAAAGGAGTTTCTTTTTCAGAACAGTGATGAAACACAAAGGAATATTATGAGACCATGTACCATAAACAAATTCAAACTTCAGTTTATGTCTACTCAGAAACCTAGGACCAGCATTTAGAATGCCAACATTTTTGACCAAATAATTTAAATATGAAAATTAGTACAAGGGTATAGACAGATGCTCATTGTAACAATATTTGTTTTAGCAATATATTCAAAACAGTTACATATCCATGGAGAGCTAATTGAACCATGATGTGTTAAAATTGTTATCCATTATTTACTCATAAATTCACATGTATAAATTTATTCCAAAGAACAGGAAAAGTTATTTTAAGAGGAAAAGGTGAGATATTAAATTAAATTTGGAATAAAAGCCAAATAAAATATAAATAATTAAAAATTAAAGAAATATAAGATTAACATTATGTATCAAAGTATTTTGTGTTAGATATGATCTGCTTTCTTTATAATTGAATAGTTTAGTTATATAATGATCTCAATACCTTTTTGCTATAAAATGTACTTTGTATATTACTAAATAAAACCATCATGTATCTACAAACACAATACTTGATAAATATAAACATAGGCTATTTTCATTAAAGTTATTTAAGGGAGTAATTACAAAATAAAAATTTTATTAGTCATAGACACATTTAACATTGTACTTTACCAATGAATATTTTAAAGTAGATATATATTCTATATATTCTATACATATATTCTCTATATTATGCATATATACTCTATAATCCCATATATAGTCAATGTATTCTGTAAATATAAATAGGATCTATCTATCTATCTATCTATCTATCTATCTATCTATCTATCTATATGTATCTGCTTTTGCCAGTGATAGCCTGCTAAGATATTGCTTGCTTTTGGGCCTAATTTATCAGTGCCAGCTCCACTGTCTTGGAAAGTTATTTCTTTTGCTCAAACCTCATTCAATGTTTTGAGATATTTTGTTCTGTGAAGTACATTTTCCAACTATCTGAAGCCTGTACAAAATTGGATGATGTAAATAACATGTCATTTGATGTTTTATGACAATTATTCAAGGGGAAATACAAGTAAACCTAGTATAATAAAAATAACTTTCCATTCACTTTATTAGGCATTTTAATTAACTATTCCATTATGGTAGGAAAAAATATAAAGAAATAGTCATCATTTTTAGTCTTATTAATAATACAAAAATAATGACTATATGCTAAACAACATGGTAATAGTTTTCCATTTTATTATATTTCCTTATACCTCTCTGCATATTAAAAGGAAAAAAGTAATTATCTTTTCCCTTAGTGACATACACAACCTGGATTTTTGAGTTGCAGCATTTTTTTTAAATTTGAGAGCACTCTTTTTTTTCACAAAGTATTGTAATACTCAAAACATTTCAATAATTTCCACTGTTCAGTTGTTTAATTCAGAAAATTCACATGTTTTAGAATAGTGTGTATGCATTATTTCCTTAAAATGACTTGTTATATACCCATAATAGCTGAACTTGAGTTTACATTGCTCCCAATTTCCCAAAGAATTTTGGGTAGAGGCTAAATAACACGAGTTGGGATTTGGGATCAAAAAGCAGTGAGTGTATTTGACTACTCTTGTTAATATCTTTGCTGCTCAAATAGTTATTAGTGTTGTAGTCCTGAGCAAGCATATTTAAGCTTTCTGAGTTTCAGCTTTTTTCCTATGTGTTGTGAGGACATAAAATCTACTTCAAGTAAGCAGTGAGTTAAATGTATACATAAACACTTCAGAAGATTCACATAATTCAAAAATAAAGATTTCTATGAAACTTGATTGTAGTAATTTTATAAGCCAAAAACTAAGAAATTATGTTTATTTCTAACTTGATATTGTTTATACTTAATGTAAGGAAAATAATATGTGAGAAAAATTATGTATGCATCAAATAATTCAACTTTCCAAAAGCTAAAGTTCATAGTAGAGATTCTACTCAAAGGAAAATACATACTCAACATCTGCCTAAAATTGAGTTCATAATCGTCTGCATAACATAAAGGATGTAAATGAGCTTATCAATTTATCATTATTGTATTTCTGTAATAGTCTTTGCCTATGAGTTTCACCAATTTTATTTTTTCTGTAACTATTACTGCTTATTATAACATTCCAACAAATTTTTCACAAAATGTCATACATAGTAATACTTAGTTGTAAAAATTGTTTTAAAATAAAGTGCATGTGTACAATGTTTTTTTTTTTTTTTTTTTTTTTAACCAGGAATCGAGCTGAGGACCTTGTGCCTGCCAGGCAGGTGCTGTACGCTGAGCTATTTTCCTGACCCTCATGCTCATTAACTTCTCACTTGACTTTGAAACCCTAGTTATATAATGATATTTTTTTTTTTTTTGCACTTAAGCTCAGGGGTATTTTCAGATAATGTGGGCTTAGCCGGATGCTTATTTATTGTGCACCCCTTTAGCACGTTCTTTAGGTGCTATTACTTCACTGCCTGTCTGTATACCATACAGGGAAGAAGATAACCGCGAAATGTTCCTAAGGTTAAGGTTAGAAGTCCTCCGATATAATAACTCCAGAATCAAATTGTCTATGAGACACATTTTCAAATGTCTGGTGCAAAAATCTGAATATGATAAACTGAAGTTCAGTTCATGACTGCAAAGCAAACATGACATGGAGAAAAAGGAATTGAGAACCAGCTAGACCTTCCGCCTTTATGAGAGGGCAGCTTTCACAGAAAAGGGCTGTCATGCTGAGCGACTCCTCCAAGATACATCTGCTGTATTAATTTTAACAATTTTTCCTAGGGTTTTTTGTTTGCTTGCTTTTTGGTACCAAGATTCAAATTCAGGACCTTGCAGTCACTGTGTCACTGAGCTATATCCCTGGTTCCTCATAGGGTTTTAATAAAAGTCACATTCCTATATAATGCTATTATTACCTTCTATTTCATTACAAAGAACCATAAGAAATAAAAAAGATAAATTTGAGAGAGAGACAGTTCCAATGCTTTCTATTAAAATTATATTTTAATTTTCATTCTCTTCTATGATTCTTTCTTTATAATATTACTTATTTTTACTTCGCAAGAATATCAAACTAATATTTTGACTTAGGAAGAATACAAATTAATCCCACTACAAGGAGAGAAGGGGTTCAGAGAATTCTGAAGTTAATTATAATTTTGCACACATTTTCTATCATACTACTTGCTTGGCATCTTGTTAACAAGTACAGAACTACAACAACAATTTCATTTTGGACACAATTATTAATTTTGAGTGCCTATTATTTTGTGGGGGAAAGGGTTATAGAAAGTTCGTAAAACATTTTTTTCCAAATATTTTCCACTAAAAGGAAGTAAAAATTCAGATGAAAGATAGCTCTCATGGAAAAATGACAGGTGATATAAGGTTTTAATTCAAATTCAGAGAAAAGAGAAACCACATAAAGCAACCTTGCTCAGAATGGGATAGCTGGTGTTTCAACTGGGACGTGGGATAGAGAAAGGTGACTGTGTCTCTTGTTGAGGGCAAGATATCCAAAGACAGACAAGAAGCACAAATTTTATAGATTTGTAGCAATAATACTCCTTTGACTATAATAGAAGTTATTTTACATAGATACAGGGAAGAAAACTTGGAAATAATAGTAAGGATTTGAGTGTGTATAGATACATACTTTTAAATGTCAAGGTTACCATGTGTGAAATGGAAAATTATATAATATTTTCGAGCAGGAGAATGAGACACAAAAATATTTGTCACATGCCTTGCAATTTCGAATGGACTGGGGAAGAGCAAATGAGATGCTTGTGGTAGAGGAGATAGATTATTCATTTAATGAAGTGTTATTTATAGTGGGTAATATGATGTTAGTGAGAAAATAGTAGTTTGGAGGAATATAAAACAATATTCACAATGTATTTGTAGAATTTTATTAATGCCCTAGTTTAAACTTCCATTTTTTTCCCTTGAAATAAGTCATTATATCTTTCTCTTCACCTTTTCTGTCATTTCTACTATTCTTTCTTGATTTTCAAGAGTAATAGCAGCTATTCCCCAAGAGATTTTCAATTAAAATGGGTTAGGGATCTAAACTTCCATGAACCACTATTTTTTTTCTTTATTTCTCTTACTCCATGCTTTTTTTCCCCCTTCTTATTTAGTACAAAATCCTAGATGATTCACTTTAATTGGTGCCAGGGAAGTAATTTTGATTTGTTTATTTTTCAGATACTTACACAGTCCCTTATTGTATGCCATCTACAGTAGGAAAGACAACACTGAGCAAAAGAAAAACAGCTCAGGATCCAGTTGTGCTGGCAGCACACGTGGGGGTGGGGAACCACTGCCCCCTACTCACCTGAATTTGGGTCACTCAGAGCCAGTCCTTCTTCCTTTATTATAAGACCAACACATAAAACAACAAAGACCCTGGAAATCTCTGTAGCTCTAGGGCAGAGCACATGCCTGTGGGTCCTTGTGGCCTGGCCTCCAGTAATATTTTCCTCACTTGCTCATGAAAGATAAGAGAAGTAACATTATATAGTGAGATCATAAAATAATGAATTGCTTTTGAGAAAGGCTGCATTTCCTTTACAATCTAAATCCATCTTTGAGTTTCTGTTTAGAACATCCTTCTACCAAAATCTAAAAAATAAATTTCCCTGTACTTTATTGTCATTGATATGGCCTCATGTAATAGGGCTTCTAAATTATTTTGATGTTAATTTGGTTGTAAGTAACAGGATAAAAACTTCTTTTCAACTGTTCCCAAGTAACTGGTTAATGTGATAGCTGCACTTGAATTTTCCCTTCTATCTAGATATCAGTTTTATCATGTGATTGCTTCTTCTGTGTTCTAGGGTTTTTTTCTTGTGATCAATTTTTTATTGAAAGAATATTTCTATTTTTTAGTGTATATATTTGCAGTACATAATATTTTCACTCCTTTTATGAGCTTGGTACATGTATGCTATTGAAGAATACTGATACATTTTTAATTAATTAGGTATATTCCATAAATAATACATTTCAAGATACACTTTCTGGGAAATATTTTATACACTTGTATACATCCTTCTTATCACTGATTCCATATACACCTTACTGACTTCTATTCTTCTGATACTCATATTATCATGGCATATTATTATATTTTAAGATTATTAGTAGTACAGATTTAAATATTTATTATTCTAATCCTTCTAGTTTCTCCTTGGAAATATTTGCTTATTATTTTTGATGTATAAAAGCAATATTTTATTAACAATTTTAATCACTTGGAATTTTTGAATCAAACATGCAATAATTGAGATATGAACAGTATTTTCAAATAATGTCTAAATACTTGATATCTATATATTCAAGATTTTTATGGATGTTCCAGAAGGTTTTATATGTTTCTTCCTTAATATTTTGTGTCTTCATGAGATTTTATTTTTACAAGATTGGCTTTATGAATTACGTTTGACTATTTGTTCTAGTATTCTATAATTTTTTAACTGCTGATTTAGGTAAACAATATTTTCTGTCTTTTTGAGACAGGGTCTCCCTATGCAGTTCAGGCTGGCCTTGAGCTCACTTTGTAACCCAGGCTGCTCTGGAACTCACAACAACCCTCTTGCCTGAGTCTCCGGAGTGCTGGACTTGCAGATGTGCACCACCACACCCAGCCAGGGCAACAGTCTTAATCAGCACTAATTATGTTAGTTGGGCTTCATACAATACAAGTCTGTCAATATGTAATATTTGAGTCTAAATCTCACCAAAACAATGATTACAGTGTAACTTCTTTAAAAATCTGATTTTTCCCCAATTTTTCCCGTTTTTATCAAATGGAATTTACAATAGAAACCCAGATTATAACTGATGAGCAAAATAAACATAGATAACAGGAAGTAGAGAGGTAGATCGTTGTCAAATGGTGGGGAGGGAAAGGGGAAAAAAGAAATGAAACTGTGCTATGAACATAGACCAACTCTATACAAAGAATAGAAAAAGTATGACCTACAAATATATAATAACAAGAATTTAAAAAAAAAATCAATGAGCATATTTAATTTAAAGTGAAACTACAATTCTCTTATTTTCAGGAAAGATACTAATTTCTGTCAATACCTTTTAGAACCAGTTTGGTATCAACATATACATTTATACTCAGTCTTTATTATGGACCAATGTGCAGTATTTTTAACATCGTTAAGTTCTTCAGAATATCCAGGGCTGGGGATGTAGCTCAGTGACATGGCACCTGCCTGTCAAGTGTAAGATCCCAAGTTGGATCCTCAGTACAAAAAAAAAAAAAAAAGGTACACAGAATATTGATAAGTATGTATTTTCCATACATGTGTCATAAGCAACTAAACATGTTTCACTATTAGAAGGTGAGCAGTCAAAAATAAAGCTTTTGTTTTCTTTTTTTCATAATGATGTAGATGTCTCGCAACTGGATGACTCCCATAGATGCTTTCCTTTTCCTGAACACAACTAAATACATCAATGAATATTTTAAAGGTATCCGTGTGTCATCTTACCGTTTTTAAAATAGTTGTGCATTTTGTTGAGAATTGCCCACCGTCTTTCCGGTTGGATACCAGGAATTCAATTTCTGCTGAAATGATTAAGCTTCTAGGGAAGTCTAACCAGGTCCCGGGTTTTCTAATACTCCAAGCAACTATGTAATTTTAAAGAAAAAAATATTCATACATTGTAATGCAAATTAAAATCATTTAAGAAAGTCTTCCTGTTAAACCTAAGTTATGAATTCTGAACTTGGCATTAGAATCACATGGCAGTTCATCAGGGGAATCCCTTAGGGCACTATTGTAAAAACTGTCATTTGATGTCACATCATGTTCCTGTAGTCTCTTTTGCTTTCATATGAAATAGAAAAATAGATTATACTAAATTATAGACAGGAGATGATTTCAGATGACAGGGTAAAGGGCTTTGATTCAGAAATGTTGGGAGTTTAAGTTCAATACTAGACACTGCTTTATGTAAGTGGAAGCGTAACTATATCCTAGGGAGAAACATTTTCATCTATTCACATACTAACTCTTAAGTAGTTCTCAAAGCAAATTGTGAGCCTTCAAAACTCACATGTTTTTGCCCTAAAAACCAATGTGACTGGATTTTTACTTTTTATAAGCTAATCAGGTTTTAAGAGTAGAATTCTAATCCAGTAGAACCTTTGAAGCAAAAAGAAGAGCTATCATAAATTACTCTCTCAGCCTGAGCTCCAGGGCCATATGCAGGCAGTGATAAGACAGCCTTTACATGCCAGAAGACAGGTCACACCAATAATCAGTCCTCAGGCTTCCAGAACCTGGAGAAAATAAATTCCTGTTGACCTGTGAATCACTTTGTAGTATTTTGTTATGGCAGCCTCCACTGTCTAACATAACTAGATGAACTTTGTATTGTATTCTGAAAATAATTGTGTACATCATAGTCTCTTAATGACCCCATAAATGCAAGAGAACATAATTTTATTTATACAATCCCAGATTCAGTTAGTCATGGAAACTAAAGCCTGAAAATGCTTTGAGAAATTTGTGTTAAAAATTATAGCATGCCTTTTCCATGGATGATTGACGGGTTGCGTTTTGCTAAACATCAATCTCAGAAGTTTTAATTGAAGCTGGCTCAACTACAAAGCATTTTGGTAAAACACATTACATCTAGCTGTCTGCTATTTTTCTAAGTATACTGTGTATGTGTCTGTGTGTGTGTGTTTGCAGAGAGAAAGAGAGACAGACAGACAGACATTAGGAAAGAGGAGGGAGAAGAAAATTTTACAATGCCTAGAAATCTGACAAATTGAGAATAAAAACTTGTGCATACATTTTATGGTGGAAGAAATAAATTTTGCTACTTATATTTATGTGTCACTTTTCCATTTGGGATCCCCAGACTGTGGTCACCATGATGCCTGCGTTTCCTGCCATTTGATAAGAATTTCTAGTCAAGACAGAAAAGTAAACTCTGTATTGTATAAACAGGATACAAATGTGTACTGGTCTGAAAAATAATTTGTTGAATTGCCTCTAAAGCAGTGATGTGAAGAAGAAGGAAATAAAATGCTACGAGCACTTACATACCTCTTGTCGTGTACATAAAAATCTAAAAGAGCAGCACATGGTGACAATTCAGGCTTGTTTATCCATCTGGTGTGTCTTCTGCTATTGCCCTCTGTAGCCTATTTCCTACATCTCATTTCTCATTAGGGGCTTAGTAATTGAATATAAATCTTTAAAGTTGTATTAATCTTAAATAGACAACAGATAGGGAAAAGTGTAGAACTATTATTTGGAATTGATATAAGTAAATACATGTTGATAGAATTCACTACATAATGGGATTTTGTGTGAAAGAATTTCCCACAGGTCCTGAGTTTTATTGATTTATTGAGATAAAAAGGACTGACCATAGGAAACATTCAAATTTGATGTGCCCTGCCCTTTGGAGAGGACTTGTATCCACATCAGGACGTCATGGAAACAGTGTAGTTCTCCATGCTTTTCTAGGATCACGTGCTGAGATGAATATCACAAACATGTTAGTAAAATATGCAAATATAAGGGCCGGGGATTTAGCTCAGAGGCATAAGCGCCTGCCTTGCAAGCATGCAGTCATGAATTCGATCCTGGTACAGAAAAATAAAAAAAATTTAAAAAAGCAAATATGATCAGCTAAATGAGAAATGAGAATTAATGCATGCTAAACAAACTCAAAAGTGTACTTTTAAATAATGCAGAAAGTAACTTAAAAGATATACATGATTTGTATTGAACAGAATGCTGTCTTTCTACAGGTACATTCAACTGATAAAACAAAAACAAACAAACAAAAAAAACCACTTTATAATTAAAGGATTGACTAGTGAGCTAAAGCAAGGAGATTTGGGTTTTGCTAATGACTTGCTGATAAATTAACTCTCCCTGACAGATATGGTCCAATTAATTTTCTATTAGCACATCTCTTTTTCTTTTCCACTTCAAGCCTTCAGTGGACAAATGATTTATAGTGAATGCTGCAGGATGTCTATAGAGTATCGTTTCCCTCATTTCTGTTTCCTGATAGAATTTGGACTTTATTTAGAAATTTTCACCTATGGCTTGGGATTTATTTAGCTCAGTAGTGCAGTGCCTGCCTGGTAATCATGATGTCCCCCACCACCACCAAAAAAAAAAAAAAAACATCCTCACTTACACAGCATACATATGTGTCTTGGGGTAGCTAACGGCAATGTGCACTGAAACAGGATCTGGTTTACACTGAGTTCTTTTATGCAAGAGATCAGTTCAAATATATTTAATTGTGGCCCATAAAATACATGCAAAAATATGTTGAAAGACCATTCATAACATTTCTTTCCTCCTTCCTAGGAACCCTGAGATGAAAGAGTTTTCTTCTTTCTGTGAATATTACCGAATCTAGTTATCATGGGTGAACAGTAATAACTTTTCTACGAAATCATCTTCTTACTACCTAAAGGAATTGAGCCAATATTGGTGGTAAGAGAAAGGAAAACAACCATCAATTAGAATCCACTAAACTTTGCAGACTCCTCATATTTGAATGCACAGGTCTATGAGATCTAATCTAGGCAAAGACTGTGTCTCAGATTGAAGGAGTCTTTGCATCAGAATGTCACTCTCAGTTTAAAGTTTCCAATGAGTTATTATTCTCTTGAATATAAAATTGTGCTTCCTATAATATTGTGGAAAATAACCCCAAAGTTATTCTTGCTAGATTACATTTTCACTAACTGTATGTTCACCTCCACTAAGAAAGATTCAGTCCCTTTGGATTCCCTCTAGATTCCTTCTATGGCACACTAAACCTTTCCGTTTGCTGGCTTGCTTTACATTAATTTGTGAAGACTTATACACTCCAGCTCCTACCAAACAGGGTCCTTCATTCCCTTCCAATCTCATGTCAGTCATTATTAGCCTGGCCAATGATTTTCCTTCATTACTCAGGCATTATCATTCCAGCATTCTTTATAGCATTGTCTGTAGAATTCTGTCAAATGTAGCAAATGTTACAGATGGCCAGGCAAATGTTATGTTTTTATTGGGGTTTTAAGATAAGGCTGTCTAAAATATCAACCCACACACTGCATTCCCATCTTTCCTAAAATCTATGGTTTATTTTCTTTCCTTCACTTACTGATAAATGACATTGTAAATACTTCCTACTTTTTCACTGCAGGCCTTCTAATACAAGACATCGAAATACTTGAAGATTTTAATTTTTATTTTGTTGTTGTTACTGTTCAAGTGGTATTGGTACTGCCTAGAGGGTATCTAGAAAATTGATTAATGGTAATGATAGCATTATCTATCATAAAAATACTGTGAGAACTGAATGAGTTACCAGGAGAGCAGGGCTTGTCATGCAACAATTGCTTCATGTATATTGAATATTATTTTCTTTGTTATTCTCTCTACCCAGCTTATATGGAAAGACCCTCAGATGATTTGCTTAAGGTGAGATGTGTACCTACAAGAAAGCTAGGAGAGGCACTTAGGAAATCCTATTACCTCTACCAATAGGCATTCATGCTTTTATATTCACAGGGGATTAGTTATAGGACTCTATGTGTGCCAAAATCTGTGTGGATGGTTCCTTTGTACTTGAAATTACCTCTAGACTACTGATGATACCTAATGGATATGGAGCACTCCAAGTAATAAAAACTGATAGAAGACAGTTTTTCTCAATGTCCATCAGATTCTAATTCCTCCCTTTGCTAATGCAGTGGGAATTAGACTTTGCTATCAAAGTTCTTTCAGATTCTTTCACTGCTCAGTTACCACCTTCTCTCATGTTTTCCATGCTGTGCATCAGTGATTGACAGAAGAGCATAAGACATTCACAGTGCTTCTCAGAATCAGTCCCTGTTTCTTTTCCCCACTTTTTCTTTCTTCATCTCTTCAGTCTATTTTTTCATGTAGCCGGTGAGAATGTGGTAGCTTGCTGTATTTTAAGATGCACTAAGGAGAAAAACAAAGATGTAGCTTTCCTCTCTAGCTTTATCATGTCTTCCAACCATGTTCAGTATCTTTCTTCTCCAGAACATAAATATAAGCAATAAAGTAAAAAGCAAACTTCACTTTAAATATGCTGTGAGCATATCCGGGTGGAGGTAATGAAGCAATTGCCAGGATCATGCAAAGATGTTTTGAAAGACAAACCCATTATTTTTCACATAATTTTATTAGATAACTAAATATATCAAAAGAAAACCTCACATATGCCTGGCAGCATGTCTACCTTGAAACCTGACAAGTGGCTGAGGAACCATAGAAGACATCAACAAATCAAATTATAAAACCTTCTGGATAAGCATCTAGAGAGTTACTATAATTATTCTCCTGTTTTTTTTCATTTGTATGAAATAAAATCTATTTATCATCATTGATATATACTTGCTTATTTTTCCCCTAAGATCTGTTTTCTTTCACCATGGTAAGCCCTATGGTGATAAGATTGAATTAAAAATGTTCATCTTCAGTGACTTCAGGATCTAAAAAGTAAGAAAGCCATGGAAGCAGTGAGCTTAAAAGACAGGCAAATAATATGTCCTTGTGAAAGATAAAGTAGAATGTGAAGATCAAAGAACTCACTTTTAATTTTCTGATTATTTTCCCTGTCAGTCCAGTTGTAGTTCTGCTAATATTTAATGAGAATTTAGAGTGGTCATGGAAGTTTGATAACTGATAAGTGAAGGATAACAATCAAAGCTTGGGGCATAGAGAGTCTATAAGGAAAATGCTGCTTCCAATTCAAGTTACCTTTAAGGCTAAAGTGAATTGCAGAGATTGCAAGTGATTTATCCTGGAGCGGGGCCTTGCCATCAGCCCTGGTAAAGGTGTTTACAAAAGCCTTAACGTCGAGGGCAAGTCTTCTCTAAGGAAGGATTTGTGAGGCCTATTATATCCTGTATAATGGAAATCAATACTTTAGAAATTTAAAATGTGTTTTTATTTACTCTCAAATCCTCAAGTATCATGGTACAATTTATTATCAATTTCTTATAAAAATTAACTCATGTTGCTTGTAAGAATTAAATAGTCTTAGTCTGGTTTCTCATCCTCAAGACACAATACCCAACATGCGCAACTTAAAGGAGAAGTTTAATTTGACTCTTGTTTTGGGGGGTTCAGTTCATGGTGAACTGAATCCAAGATAGGAACTTCATGGCTGAAGAGCACAACAGGGAAAGCTGCTTAGTTTGCAGTGACCAGAAATCACAGCAGGGCAGCATTACAGAAAAGACGGGGCCAGGGACAAGATATTGTGCCTAGTGTCACATGTCTATGACTCACTCAGGTGTATCCTAAGTGTGCTCCACCCCACCCATTTCATCAGGTAAGGCTGCTTCCCAATGCTTAGATGGCTGAGCAGAGGAAATCGAATCTTCGGAAGCCAAGTCCTTATGAGGCTCTTGTGGAACAGGGTTGTAGGAACTTTCTTCTCAAATTAAAGATTTATTTTTTTTACCTTTAGGCAATGTTAGGTGAATCTTACTGATTTTTGAGATGCTGTCAAGCCATCTTCGTGTTCTTTTGCAGATTACTTGGTTTCTTTTTATTTGTAACTTTTTATTATTTTCTTTACCTGCCAAACCTCTGTTGTTCCCAAATTTATAGGTGGATCCTTGGGGGCCAATATTTAAGTTTTTCAAGTGTTGTGCTCTGCTTTTGGCCCCAGTTCTCACTTCAGATCTGACTAATAGTAGCCATCAATCTGCGTGACACAACTAAATGTGGGACTGACTTGAAATTTCATCTACCAGATTGATTCACTCCCCTTAATCTCAGTTTGCTGTGAAGTCACAGGACATGGGAAAAATGTAGACACTTATTTAGCCAGAGCATAGCACATATGGAATCCAATTGCCAATGGAATTACTGTTCCCAAATGAAATCTGATGCTGTCCTTTTCTGTTTGCAGTCCTTTCAGTGTATTGGTCCTTCTAAAGCTTGATTGGAATCACCTATTAAACCCTGTTTACAGTATTCCAAGCCTTCTCTGACCTGCATCTCTAAGTCTTCCAAACTCTTCTTACAAAACAACTTCCAAAGACTCCCACACTACATAGAAAGATACAGCTATAGTGATAACCAATCCTGGGTACTAATTTTCAGTATTATCTTTTTCATTAGTGCAAAACAATACCTGGAACCCACAAATTAAAAGAGAGATTTGATTTGGTGCATGTTCATAGGAGATTCAGTCTACAATCAGCTGGATCTACAGCAGGAATATCATGGTAGAAAGGCGTGGCAATCAGAGCTGCTTAGCTCAAGTTGGCTAGAAAGCAGAGTATGGGAATTCTGCCAGGGATCAGGTGTACTACCCAAAGTTACCTCTATAACAACTCAGACGTACCCGGAAGTATGTACCACCAACCCCCAGCATGGCCTCCAAGACAAATAAGTTGATGTGTTCAAGTTAAACTGGCACATTTCCAATGTGACATTTCCTTACCTGCAAATAGCATGCATGCTTTAATCAATTTCATGTTCTTTGTTTTCATTCCCTATCCATACTGCTCCCTCTGTTCCAATAGTCTCACCTGAACTTTTCTATCTATCTATATCTATCTATCATATGTTGTCTATTGGTTTCCACATGAGAAGACATTTGATATCAAACCTATTATCTGGCAAATGACTTGAATTCTTTCTTTATATTTCTGAATAAAATTCCATTATATATATATGAATATAATCCATTATATTCATATGTTATACATCTATTATATTATATTTTATTAATTCATTGTATTTGATTACTGAAAGATAAACTTGTTTCATTGCTTAGAAATCATGAATAGTGCTGCAATTAGAAATCAGGGGCCTCTTTTTGATGTAGGTACATTTTAACAAGAGCATAAACCATGATTCCAATATATTGAGATCACAGAGGTAGTAAATGACAGGTCCCTGTTTCAAATCCAAACACTGTAATTTCTCTCTTCTGTTAAACCACCATTCCCATAAACAATTTCATTATTTTCAGGAAGAAACTTCTCTTTGTGTCAAGAGTAGTGAGCTGGGAGTTAGATAATATCACACATAGCTCACATGGTGTAAAATTGCATTGGCAGCACTAAGCAACATAGGTTGATATTGAAAAAAAATTGTAGACTCCCTAGTAAAAGCATGAGCCTCTCTCTATTTAATACAAGAAATGCATCCACAGTGTGCTATTTCTGTTTAAAGTGCTATGTGATGGGGTATATGGCCACTACTTTAAAATATTTTATGACTTTTTTGAATTTCTAGCATGTTAAATATGAGCTGTTTTTAAGCGGTACAGGGGAAGCCGCAATAAATCCTAAGAGATTTTGCTGAGATCTGATATCCAGATAAAGGGAAATAAAACTCACTGCACTGATCAGTTCATCTCTAGCTTTGGGTAGTTATTGGCAACTCAGTCTGAGACATTAACTATGGTATCCCAGGGAGAGTGAATCAGTGGCCTGCGATTTGCAGACTGTCTAATGGGACATTCTCAAAAACAGACTGTGCAGATGAAGAAATACAAATGGCAAATAAATACATGAAAAAATGTTCAGCATCATTGGTCATTAGAGAAATGCAAATTAAAACCACACTGAGATTCCATCTCATTTCAGAAAGAATGGCCAGGATAAAGAAAACTACCAACAACAAATGCTAGAGAGGCTGCAGGGAAAAAGGAGCTCTTAGGCACTGTTGAAATGCAGACTGGTACAACCACTGTGATCAGTCTGGAGGTTCTTCCGAAAGCTGAGATTTGGAAGTCCCGTTTGACCCAGCTATTCATCCCACTTCTGGGCATATTCCCAGAAGAACTGAAAACATCATACTATGATATATGTGCACCCATGTTTATAGCAGCACAATTTGTAAGAGCCAGATCTTGGAAAAAGCCTAAATGCCCATCAACTGAGGAATGGATAAAAGAGATGTGGTATTTTTATACAATGGAGTACTACTCTCCTATAAAGAATGATCACATGGAGATATGTACAAGGAAATGGATGCAACTCAAGACCATATTCATAAGTGAAATAAATCAAACTCACATGTGTAAATGCCGTATAGTCTCCCTAGTGTAAGAAATGGTAAGAGTACTTAAGATACAAAATACTCAGTAAATACAGTGAAAGGATAAGAATCTGCTTAAAGGGGAAAAATAATATCTCAGGGAAAATGAGTAAAAAGAAAAAAGAAGGGAAAAGAAACAATATCTAAATTTATATAAATGTACTTAGGATAGCTAAGATGATTGTGCTACAAGTTCTATAAGTTCTTGGAACAAAAAGTTAACATTCATAGGATTGGAACAATTGTGCACATTACTGTTTGGTGATCTGAGGAACTCTTGAAGATCATTATGTAAAATAACAACCTAGTTATGCTCATACCACCTTGTTTGGAAGGCCTATATTGTCAGTGTTTTTGGCTCTTTGCTATTGTTATTTATTTGTCTTTTTGTTTCGTATTTTTCTAGGAATTTTTTTTTCCTACTAATGCAGAAAGGATAGGTATTCATGTAGAGACTCATACATGTGTAGAACTTCTAAACAGTTTATGAGAATCGATTATATAATGCATGATGAAATGAACAGCTACTTTGAAGAAAAAGAGACACTATGGTATCCAGTGCTGATTCCGTAGCATCATGCTGTGAAATCCAGCAATATTATTATTCTTTGTTCAGAGTAATTTTAGCCTGTTTTGTTTTGTTTTATTCCAACATATATGAAGGTATGGACAGCTATTTTGAAGAGAACAGGAGACATTATGGCAGCCATTGTTGATTTCTCTATTGTCTGGTTTTGAAGGCCTGTAATGCCTTCCTCATCCTATTCTGATCAGTTTAATACTATTTTGCTTTCTACAAATTCATTGTGTGTGAAGATATGGACAACTATTTAGAAGAAAACAAGAGACAGTATGATAGCCAGTGATGATCTCCTGTTGTCTTGCTTTGAAATCTCTGTTACTTGTTTTCTTCTGATTTGCTTTGTTTTGTTTTGTTTAATTTTACTCTCTTTAAAATAAAAAAAACCCTGAGATTGTGTTCAGAGAGAATAATAAAACCTTAAGTATTGAAATTGACTAATAAATACTCAACTAATGATCTTTTAATAACCTGGAATTAGAAATTATTAATGATGGTCTTACTGCTAAATATTAAGTTCAGTGGATCTAGGTAATTTTTATAAAAGAAAATTAAATTATTTTTCAAATCTTAAGCAATTCATTTTGTATATTTGTACATAATCTTTAAAAAATTACATGTTTATCTAAGTCTATTATGTTTTTTATTAGCCCTCTCGTGTTTCTTATGATGTATCAAGCTGTCCTGTACGTGCTTTTTGTCAAATGCTAAACGTAAAGTAGTTTCCTCTAGAGCTACAAGAGGAAGACCTCTGTTGAGTCGGTCATTAATTTCATTTAATTTAATGAAACTCTTGCTAACAATTAGAGTTTCAGTTATGCCACTGACTTCTTTTGAATAGTGTGGCTGCCTTTTCACTTGAAGTGTGCTGTAAAACTAGTATAGTCTCAGAAAATTACCCTGCCAGATCCTGTATGTAGATAATATTCAAACTAGTCGCAAATTTCCATATCCCAATTTATAGTTTAGTTATTATAAAGGTCATTTAGTAGGTGCATAAATTTCACCAAGAAAAATTTTAAAATAAGTAGTATTTTGTGATATATGATGATTAGTTTTATACAATAAACTGTCTTCCATCACCTGAAAAATTTACACCACATATTTCTCATGCTTGGAGTTTCTTCCTCACTGACACAAAGGAATGAAAATTCTAGTCATACTCAATTTTAATCTCTTTCATTTTTTTCCAGGAAAGTAATTTCCCATTTTTTATAGTTGTCTAAATCTAACTCATCTTTTAAGAAACAGGTGAAATATAATCATCTCTGCAATGTTTTTATTTCAGAATACAAATTTAGAATTAATTTTTTCACTTTTGAGTATTTTTATAAATTTTAAAAAATTCAAGAAAATAAACTTTGTTATAATTACTTGTACACATTATTTTGTACCCTGCATGTTGCCAAGTGATTAACTCCTTTATATTTCTACTTTGATAGAAAACCTCAGTTTTATCTCCTTCATTAAAGCTCTTTATATATGAATAGTTTAGGTGCTTATGCTTCTGAGCTAAATCCCCAGCCACTATGGCTTTCAACTCATTTTGTAGCCCAGGCTGGCCTTAAATTGACAGAAATCCCTTTGCCTCAGCCTCCTGAGTGCTGGGATTACAGTTATGCTCAGGTTGCTGCAGTGATTTATTTTTAATTTTTTTTTGGTACATGAATAGTTTTTTTTTTAAAGTAAATACTAGTTGAATGGAGCTGAGAATTTGCAAATACAGTATGATTATTGAAACATGTTGCTTATCTCATTCCTTATTTATCACTCCATATCCTGAAGCTTGTTTTTGATTGCAAAGTTCTTACAATTTACCAATATAAAAATCTTTGAAGCTAAAAATGAAACTAGATATTTGTTACGTATTTCCAATTAATGTAGAGAAAGATTTTCAAATTTTAGTCACTCTTCTTTTGCTGTCGTTAACTATTTTAAGATAGGAAAAAATCTCAAATAATCCTAATATTTTGTACCTGGTACAGGTGTTACGTTTCTAATAGCAATGCTTTTCCCAGGACACCATTTGTCACTCGGCATGAGCATTTCTGCTGGTAGCTGAAGATGAAGGACATTATAGCAATGTGAATACAGCTTCAACCCAACACCCTTGATCACAATTTCTTATTGATGTATTCTGCCTTTCCATTCTCTAGACACACACTATCATTACCAAAATTGCAACAATCTGAAACCTGGACATTTTGCAAGTTCTCCTAACCAGTGATGAAAGTCACAAAAAAAGAAATATATTTCTGATATAGACTAGTACATTGTATAATATCTAAAGGGTTAACACAAACAAAACTAGAGAGTTTTTTTTCTGTTTATTAGTTAGACTATGCCCTTGTTTTGTTAACACTTGTCTTTTTAGTTTGGGCTCTGAATATTTTCACAACTCTAGTTACAAAGCACATTATATTATTGCACTTTGAAATCAATCATTTAACACCTGTTCAAAAAAGTAAATAAACATTAATTGGCAGTTAGGTTACTCAGAACACCTTGTTTCTAATTAATTCAAGAGTAGGCTTGGGTCTTGAATGCTGTCATTTTACACTTGAAAAACAAGTGCCAAGAAGCAGAGACTTTGAGGTTTTAATAATAAATTAAACCATTTTGTCTTCATGGAAAGATTTGAATTTTCTGTATGATTTTCTTTAGATTTAGATAAAGTTATATAGCCACCCATCACTTTGATGTGCTTCTTTCATCCAATCAAATGAGGAAATGTTTATTTTGCTTTTTTGAGATGTTCTTTTCTCAAATTCCACACTGAACTGGCTTATGATGAGGAGAAATATATTCAAATTACCAAAGAGTATTACCAGTTATTGAGAAAGGTATAATATAAATGATCCATCATTGCAGGATCCACTATTAGTTTGTCTATGAATCTAAAAATCTACTCTGGATGACTTCAAAGTGAGGGAGAAGAGTTCCTTGCTCAAATAGTTCAATATTATTTTATCTTAAGACTCTGAAAATAATTTGGCTTTACATGTAATTCTGTAATTACATTATTATTATAGTCAGAGGTCTTACTAGAATATATTAAACATGCTAAAATAAATGGTTTTTGCATACCCCAAAAAACAGTCTAACTGTAAATTACTACATTTTTCTCCCTCCACCTGGAATTAACTTGTGGCTGTTAAAATTTCCCTTTTCACAATCTCATTTACTTGTCATGAATCTCCTGCGAGCTACTTGTCACTCACATACAAAAAGTAGGAAAGAATATGGAGAAAATAACCCAATCAATATCAAACATTCAGTAATTTTCACAGCCAGTACACCACACTATCTGTAAATTGTTTGTACTATCAATTATCATGGATTTTCCTGGTCTGAAGAATTATAATTTTAAGGCATCTTTCTTAGATGTGCAACATCCTATAGAAAGTGTAAAACTTAAGACTGTGGAGGGAAAACATCTTTTTTTCACCTTGTTTTACATTTGATTTTCTTTCTGAAATGATCACTGGTGATCAGTCAACATTTTACCCCATCTATGTTGCATTTTATGTGAATCAAAGTCACCTATCATTGTGGAGCCTTGAATAACCAAATGAATGAATGTTAATACAGCATTATTAAGCATCCTTAAAAGATGTGAAGGGAAGTTTCAGGGTAATTCATCCAGCTCCCCAGAAAGCCAACATAGTTTCATTAAAGAACACTAATGTTGCATCATACATTATTTTAAGAATGAATTGCTTTCTTAGACATGTAAGTGGTAGCTTGATGACTCATATGGAGATACATTTCTTTTGGGGGAATGGGAATATGGAAAAAGTATGTTTAACAACTAAATCATTTTTTATTATAATTCATGGTACGGTGAGGAGAAAATGCACAGGAAAGGAATAGGTTAGGATAATCGGTGGATTTGTTAAGAGTTAAATTGCAAGTGTTATATGTTAAACATAATGCTGGACATTTATGCATAGTTCTGAAAACAACCGAGTCAGTGTGTTACTTTTACTCATCAACTCCAGCCTATTGATGACAAAATTGAAGGTTGGCAGAAACAAGTACACTGTTCAGTATTAAAAACTATCTGCAATTTTTAACAAATGGTGATGTTGAGCCCCTTCCATACAATATTGAAAGAAAAACAACCAAAAATTGATCATAATCCAAATTTCAAAGCTAACCCTAAAAGATTCTTTGGAGAAAACACAGGAACACCTCTTCATGACCATGATATAAAAAGATTTTTTACAGATGATACCAATTGAAGAAGTGACAGAAGAACCTTTAGATAAATTGGATTTCAAGAAAGTCAAACTATCTGTGCACCTGCAAGACACCATCAATACAGTAAAAGGCAATGTACAATATGGGAGAAAATGTTTTCAAGATGTATGATAGCATTTTATGTCTAGAATATAAAGAAATCTTGCAGTTCAACAATAGAGAAACCAGTTAAAAGTGGGGAGTCAATTTTAGTATGTATTTCTCTAAAATCTACAAGTATGCAATATACACATGAAAATATGTTCCGTGTGATTAGTCACTTAGGAAATATAAATCAAAACTACAATATAAGACAGTTTCACACCGATTGTGATTAGTGTGATCAAAGAAAGGCATTAATAAGTGTTTAGCAAGCCCATAAGAAAAAATAGAATAGTTATAGAAAGGTAGGAAAACACCTATACCATTTTGTAAACTGTTTGGTTGATTTTTAAGATGCTTTGTTACATAGTTAATATATTGCCTTTGACTCTTTCTCCTGGGAGTATAGGGAAGAGAGTTGAAAACATATGTTCACACAAAAAACTAATACATAAACATTCATAACTCTGTTATTTTTAATACTCAAAATGTAGAAACAAATCAAGTGCCCACTACCTGATAGATAGATAAATAAATAAACATAATATGTTATACCCATGTAGTGGTATAACGCTTCACAATAAAAATGCATTAAATACTGATGCATTCTTCAAAACGGATTAAAACATATAATGTATGGTTTCATTTATATGAAATTCCCGGAGTGGGAAAAATTTAAAGAGAAAGTAGATTAATAATTTCTTAGGACAATACTAACTAAACAGAGTATTATACATTAAGAATACATGTACAGATGTGAGTAGTGAACTATTCAAAAATTGAGTGGTTATTAAGGTTTTGAACCTGAATACATCAAAGCTTAAAAATTGTAGCTGCTGATGGGTGAATGACATATTTATGAACTACACTTTAATAAAGTATTTAATAAAAACAACTGATTCGCTGTGTGAACCTAAGAATTTTGTCTTCTAATCACAATAGAACATGGTTAGAAGTTATTTAGGATCTCTGAAATTCCTGTATTTTTACCAAAAGAAGAAACTACTGCCTTTGCTGTCTACACTTTTTAGAGAAAAATAAATAAAACTCATGTCCTAATCTATCAGTTGAAAATTGTGCTGTGTTGATATGCTTGAAGGTGAAGGTGTAATTTAGTACTACTTCTAATGGAAGAATGAAACTCCTTGTCTCAAGGAATGCACATGAGTGCGTGCCTGGCGTGTGTCTGAGACAGGTTGGGGGAGGGACGCTTTCAGTTCACCAAAGGTTACAAATGGAGACAGAGGTTGGGTACAGTTTTGTACAAGCCTAACACTAATTTCTTCCTTTTTTTTTGTATAAAATTTTCATTGACTTTGGTTGGAGAGATTTCTTTGAGTCCAGATTTGGCCAGATGATCGAAACCTTAAGCCCATCTTTCACATTTTACTGGCATTATCTTATTGCTAAATAACAGTATCATCAGTCCTTACTCTCACTATACCACTCACTCTAGAGCTGTGCTTATAGTCAATGTATGACCAGACCCACATGTTTTTATCTCACAAGATTTTTTTCCCTTTGTAATATTATTTAGATGTTGCTTATCAATTAATTTTGCTCATCAAAGACCAATGTCTTTCATTGAATAGTACCTATTAGAAGGGTAAGAACTCCTTGGAACAGTGGTAGGCAGGATTATTAGAGAAATGCATGTGCAAAGATGCACGTTAACATGCACAACACAATCCTTAACTGCAGTTATATGAGGACCTTTTCTATTGATACTGACTTTACATTACCAGAGAAGAATTAAGTCTAGTGACCACCAGGCACTGATTCTCAACGTTCGGGGTATACCCTCAACTCAAAGAGATTTCAGTGTTACTTCTTGCTGCTTTTGTGCTCTGCATCATTTTGAATGAAGAGAAAATCCCTGGGCTTGTGTAGCAAGTAGGATATTAGATCTCTGGATTTCACGCAGGATATTAATCCTAAACAAAATTTTTTCCCTACTTGAAATCTCTCAGCACAGGTTTCATTCCAAGCTATCTGTCCATTTTCTTCCTTAATGAGGAAAGTGAGATAAAGTAAAAGAGGGAGGGAAAGATGCTGATTTATTTTGGGCACTTACCTCAATTTGCTTTTACTAGTTTGGGAAATTGCTTTTTCAGTGCAGAAAACTGTGTTGCGGTGAAGTAATTCCGCGGGTTTGATGACACTGCAGTGCATTTCTCCCCTGTTTCTGTTATAAGTGTAAATGAAATGCATGGGCAGCAGATTACCATAATTTACTTCCTTTTATTGCTGCTCTTTCTTACCTACTAGATTACATGTGTGTTCACTGAAGTAACTGTTTATACTTATTTAACAGTATTGACTGAAATAACCCTGAATCTCCTCCAGTGAGGACTGATTTAGCTACAAATCACTGTTCCAGCTCTGAAATCATTAATCAGCCTTAGGCAAGATCCATTATGTGGGATTTCAGTGTAGAAGAAATATTAACAGCTCCCTGGAAGAAACGTTACCATCACATTGGCTGTGGCTCCCTGCTGGAACAGCATATTACCCTCAAGTAATAATTATAATACATTAGTAGAGGTTTAATTTCCGATAAGTGCTGTCTGTTTAAGAAATGGCAATCTAACCATGGCTCCAAAACAATAGATCATTTTATCAGCAAGAATAAACCTACATGGAATTAAATGAAAGATAATAAAGAATTCATTACAGTTTGGAAACTGTAGGAAAAGGAGAAGTTGGTGTGAAATCCTTAGTTGCATTTTTATAGAAAAACTTGTGTTTACAGATCATCTCTATGAATGATATTAGGTATAGCTGTGAATGTTTTTCCACAAGTTAAATTCCTGGCGAAACATCAGTTTACTGTTTAATATATAGAATATCAAATTAGCAATAGCATTTTTTTCAGAAAAGCTGGATATATTGATGAGCATAAGAAAACTGGTAGGAAAACAGATTAGTTAGTTAGATATGCATGGGAATTAATTTTATGCAAATAAATCAATTTTCCATTAAAATTTTCTGTATTCTATGCTTTAAAAGTATAGAAAAATTAGATTTTCACAGGCAGTCTTTTCTTACTGAGATAATGATGCTTTAGATAGACAATAAGATACTGCTTTGGAGTTAAGTCTGTAAGTGGTTTATAAAGAAAATTCATTTCTAGGAGGTTTGAATAGAGTGAGTTCTAGAAAAAGTACAAGTCTCTACTGGAGAATTTGGAATATAATATCTATTGCATACAAAATATTACTGTAGGGATATTTATAGGCCTTATTGTATCTTATATCCTGCATAATATAGAGTGAAAAGTATGCATCCATTGATTATATTTGCATAACTTTGAGCAATTTATTGAAAGCTTCTTAAAATTTTGTCAGAAGTATTCATTTCTTGCCAAATTATTAAGTACCTAAGCAATATCCATAAACACTAATATGGTATCAGGGATATTCTTAAATTATGATGTTTGAAACTGTCTGAAGCAGATCACATGGGAAAGGCATTTTTGGTTTAAAAGATGAACTCAGTTCTGCAGAAGAAATTTTAGCACACTGAATAAAGTAGATTATATATGTGCCAGTGCTTGAAAATTGTTCTTCAGGTTCAGTGAGCTATTGATTTAAGGAATTCAAGGTGATTCCATTACTGGGTAAAGAGATTCATATTTTCTTAACATTGTAGAGTTTGTAGTTTGATTTATATATCTGTGAATGTATATGCTTTGAGATTTTTCCATTCTATTTTACTGCTTGATGGATATTATGTCATACTGCCAGATGCAGAAGCCAGAATGAAGGCAAAGTATTATATGTAAGTTCTGAACCTTTCTCTGGTGAAATATGCATCAAGACTGAATTTATACAACATTTATTTAAAAAATAAAAAGCTTTGTAGCTCTATGTATTCAATCAGATTTGAAACATAGCATAAGGAATTATCAGATTTCTCAAAATATTCAACAGTTCCAGTGTTTAATACCTTATGTGTTTATCAACACGTGTTTATCTATTCTAGCTCTTTTTTAAGAACACGTAAAACATAGGTGTATATATTTATATTGGCATGTACATGAGGGCAGTCATCTTGCTCAACTAGTTATTGGTGTTGTGTTCCCAAATAGTGCAAACTACATTATCCCATGGTGCACTTTCTTTTAAATTATGCTTACAGAGTTTATCTATTTACAAAAAGTTAAAGAATGTAACTATAAGTTGATTAATTAAAAAGATGGACTTTTCAGACACTTTCTACACAGACTACAATCTTGTATTTGTGCAGCAAACCATCAACCTCAGAATTTTAAAATACATTTAGAAATTCTCTAATAATGTGAAGTAGTCATGCTTTGTATGCAGAAGTATGTTCGAATACTTACGGATCAGAGAAGAAGTATGTTTTAGTGTACACCTCACACATGATGTGATCTCAAGATGAAAAGGATCAGTTTAGAGTCAATTCCAGAAATCAGTGGGAAAGGAAAGAGGTTGTGCATAAAAGTACAGATGAGAAATGATCAGTACATATTTCAAAACTCTGCAGGGGTCTAAGTGCTTCTCCAAAGTGTGTTTCATAGGAATTGCTGAAGCAGGCAACATGGCAATCCAAACATTACAAGGTCTAAATGTCAAGGGTTTTTGCTATAGCATCGTTCAGTTATGGATATTGAAAGGGCAGGAAACGTAGACCTAAACAATCTGATTTAATCCCCAGCCAGCCTTCGAAGTCCTCTAGCTCATTTCTTCACTGATTACATGCAATAATAGTAGGTGAACTTGCTGCAATGTGTTGCTGTTATAAAAATCAAAAGAGAAGGCACAAGGTATTCAACTATTTAATAATATACCAAATATAACACTTAACCATGTTTACAGTACTAATCGCAATAATTAGCTATTAGTAGTAATAGCAATAGTTTTTTCTATTCATTGAGTCAGTATACTAAGTGATATTAATGCATTTTGCACATTACCTTTTTATAACAACGTGAGATACTTTATATTACTAAATCTGGTTTTGAATAAAGAGAGAAGAGAAGGATTAAATGGCTTGTCAAGGTCATACAGTCAGTGAATGAGACAGGGCTATTTGGATCTACCTAAACCCTGAGTCCCAGCCAGTGGGCCAGCAGTCTGTGTGTCCCATTTCCCATGAGGGATCAGTAGTGTGACTACTTTGGCATGTTCTACAGAGTTCTTGGATACATTTTCCCATTAAACAGCTTTGATACTGGTTATTGTTTTCTTGAATTATCAACGTACTACAGTGTTCAGTAGGATCAAGCAGAATAAAGGAGGCAGCAAAAGCTCAGAACCTATACACACATATGGTCTGAAGTACTAATGCCTTATTTACATAGTAAGCACAGATAGGTACACCTTTATTCTAAATATGAACAGTTTAATTAATAGAATAAATTCCATACATCGTTATTATGCATTAGGTGAATGTGTTTATAATTCTACCGGTCTTAACATTTCCATGCAATGTTTTTCAGATGGTGGTATTTAGGGAATTATTTTTCTTTCTGAAATAACAAAATGTAGAGCAATTAATGACTATTATTAATCACGTGGTTTAAACTTGTTATACTTACCAAATTAACTAAAATTTGAATTAAATGATATATTTTGTGGGCAGTAGTTTAACTATTCAAATGAAAATATTCAAGATACCTGCCTCATGTCAAAAGTAAAAACCACCACTATAAATAAAAAGATGGATTTAATACTTTAGTAGAAACTTAGTACACATATAGTCTATACAAAAAATTATACCACCGTCCTCAGAATTTTTTTCTCTCTCTAATTTAGTCTTAGAAATGATAAATCCAGGATTGTTATCCTTTTTTTATAATTATGTAGTGCTAGAGCATTACATTTCTTCAAATTATATTATTTTTTGCAGGAAAAGGGAACTGGAGATTGCTTTCAGATATGTAAAATTTCTAATTGTTTTTTTCATGTGGAATTTAATGTATATGCATAATAAAACTGATTCACCAACTTTCTTATTTTATTCACCAATAAATTCATTTTTTTCTAATTTTGTAATGTTATGCTTATTATATGGCAATAATAAGAATAGTAACACCATTGTAGTCATTTAGAAAATGAATTATTGCTCTGTGCTTTTACTATGTCCAGAGGTGTGTATTTTAAGGCACTGTAGTTTTTTTAAATGCAACACATAACAGGTGATTAATGTGTTCATGCATTGTCTGACTATTCTGTGGACGACCACAAAAGCACTCCATTACCCTGGAACTTTCATAGAGATATATTAATCTCTTCATTTAATGGAAAATGAGTAACATAAAATAATGTACTAATGTAGTTATACTTAATGATATAGATCCCTAAAACTAAGACTCTCTCTCTCTCTCTCTCTCTCTCTCTCTCTCTCTCTCTGCATGTCTCTGTGTGGGTCTAACTTTTTCTCTCTCTGTCTCTCTGTGATCTCTCGCTCCCTCCCTTTCTCTCTCTCTGCAAGTCTCTGTCTTTGTCTGTCTGGGTCTTACTTTTTCTCTCTCTGTCTCTTTGTCTCTGATCTCTCCCTCCCTTTTTTTCTCTCTCTGTTCCTTTCTCTCTCTCTCCATCTCTCTCTCTGTCTCTCTGTCTCTCTCCTTCATTGTTTGCATGCAACTCTTGGAGTTCATTGCCTCTGATTAGCTTAGTGCTCCGCTCTGAATATTTTTTTTCCTCAAATCTTGTTTTGAAACTTAATTTTCAGACATGAGGCCTTTGAACGGTGGTTAGGCCATGAGGTTTCCTCCCACATAAATGGTATTATGCATTGTGGAAATGGCTTGAGGAAGGTGGTGGGCACTTTCTGGCCTAACAGGATGCAAAAATGGGTCTTATCTGAGGAGTGGTCCCTCTTCCATGCTGCTGGATTTCTCAGCTTCCAGAACTATGGCAGTAAATTTCTGTTGTTTTAAATTACCTACTCAAAGGTATGTTCTGATGTTACCTTTAACTGAGCAAAATACCTAACTTGAGGCAATCTGAACTTTTCACTCAGATATTTATGGTTAGGGGACAGGATCATTGGTATGAATAAAGCCAATGCACAAATCAATATTTATATGTCACTCAATCTAATTTACGTTTTACATTTGCATTCACCAAAAGAATTGAGGAGCCATTTAATATTTTATGGTTGGAATCACTGTTCTGAATCACTTTTGTAAGGCACTTCAACATTACCAGCGTGTAAGAAACTGATCCAACATCTAATCTATATTGATGTGCGATAGTTTCTGTAGCTACATGTGACATTTAATCTCAGTAAGAACAATATTGCTTTTATTTATAATTATATATAAACAAAAAGTACATTTAGCTGATTGAGTCATCTAGTAGCTTTTTCTCTTGAAAGAAGTCATGGCAGTTTTCATCTATATTACTTAACGACAAACACTGTTCCATAAAGCACCTTCATAACATGCGTGTATCGATTATAAAACTCAGCACACTGGATATTTAAGTGCAAAGTGAAACACAACTTAATGTGAAAACACTGTGAATTATCTTCTTTATTCTGCTGATACAGATAAAGTGCTTAACAGTAAAGTAGAATCCTGTTCTCCTGTTGAAACTGTGGTCTTAAAAATGGGATGTATATGGTTGTAATCGTCATGGAATAGGTTGCTCTTAATTTCTCAGCACCTTCTGAGAGACAAGGCTGAGGAATCTGGTGCATGGGAGTGGCGGTGGGAAGCAAGCTGGTGTGGACCTTGCCACCTCAAAAATCAATCGATGTGTCCTTCAAATAGGCAGGAGTTTAGCATTGTTTTTAAGTTCACTAATGAAAAGTCACAATGTGCATCAGCATCAGAGACAGGGTATTTAAGGCTGTAATCATTTGCTGACACTTACAAATATTATTTAATTCAATTTAATATTCTGCTGTGATATGTTTCAATAATACTCATTAGCAATTGTTTATTTGATATTAAGCAATTACAAATAATTGTTCACTTGATATTATTTATTTGATACTGTAAAAATTACATACCTTAGGTTACAATAGCAACAACAAGGAATTCTTTATAGTACTGATGAGTAGTCTGTTTTTAAGTGTGTAAATGTTGGGGGAATAAATATGAATTATACTTGGAGTAAGAGAATTTGAGAAAATAGGGTTATATCTAGAAATACTCAGCAGTTTTGATATTTTGTGTTGCCATGCTACTTTATGTGTTCTGCAATGGATCTGAAGGTAATGTTTTAATAATAAAATAATAGAATTTAAAATCCAGGAAATTTAGAAGAATGTGCTCCCTAAAACATATAAACTATGTGTGTGTATATATTTCCTTCAATTTTATCAGTAATCTTAATTTTAAAGGAAAACAAGCTTGTAAGAATGTACAGACACTACTTTCTGAGATCTTGAATTGGACCAAATTGTTCTGTAATTTTGCTAGTTCCTCTACAAGGGGGCAACCTCTAAAAAACAGTCCTGTGCTGTATAAATGTGTTTTTCCGGACTAGGTATGAAGTAAGGACATCAGATCTAAAAGTTCTTATATTATAAAAAATTATATGAATTTATGTGTCCAGCTACATATATTATCTTGTCTGTAACATAATTGTTTTGCTGTTAAATTCACAAAAGTGTAAGTATTCGATTTTCTTATTAACGTTAATCTTCAAGATTTTCCTCATAGGCTTGTGCTGGTGGGGAAATGACTCAAGCCTCCTGGAGTTTCAGGTCATGCTCACTTGTATGAATGATTTCTAAAGACACCATGGATAAGTATACTTAATTTTCTGTAGTTTTGCAAGACATTTTGAATTTAGGCAAATTCCTTCATAGTTAAAAGTAAGCAAAAATACTAACAGATTTATTATTTTCAGTGAAACCAATTTCATTAAAGATATTGTAATATAAATTCTTTGTTTAGATTGCATTTGTGTACCATTTACCTTTTCACAATGAAGAAGAAAAGATTCAAAATTCCTATTACTTAAGGGAGCAATAGTACAAAATGTGTATCAACCAAGGGCAACATTTTTAAGACTACATTCTCTCACGAACCTACAGGAAAGGAATTAATTGCAAATAACTTATATTAAGTATTTCAGGAAGAATTTGTATGTTGCCAAAAGATGTTATTCTACTTAAAGTTGTAATAGGCACCTGGGAAGCATATAATTTAATTTTATCTAAAGAAAGAATCAATTTTGTTTTAATGCAAACTCTATAAAATGTTCTAAAAATAATCATACAACTGACAGTATAAAATTAAATGCTGTGTTGTGTGACATATACTCAACACACTTGATATCAGGCGGATTGGAGAGCTGGAATATTGATAATTGATTTCTTGTACAATATGAACTATCCTGGAAAGGAAAAAACAAATTCCAGGATCAAAGAAATAAGAAGAACTATGAGGTAGAAAGGAGTTTCAAACAGTACTCAGTGATTACAGCAGGTAGAAAATGTAATGTGGGGTTTTGGAACATTTTAAAATTTAAATAAATTTTATATATATATATATATATATATATATATATATATATATTACAAATTTAGGAAAGAAGAAAATATTTAATATGTTAGTAAAAGAATATAATAACATTCAGAATCTTTACCAATTTAAACTAGACATACATGTAGTCATTTTGAATCTAATATATCTGCTTTCCAACACATAATAAGGTATACACACCTAGATTAGCTAAAGACAATTTTGGGGCATATTATTACTTATGATAATCAGAAAGTTGTCCAGTTTTTGATAGCACAAAATATCAGCAGGAATAAATTGGATAGGTTCATTTATTTGGAAAGGAAACCTTGATCCACACATCTTCATGCATAAAAATGCTATACAGAAGGTCATTTGTGAGAAGCATAATGTATATTCTGTTAAGGAACAAAGAACGTGGCAAATACAAAACTAAACAAATAATAAGAGGTGTTTTATCCAAAGATGTTCCAGCATCTATCCAGACAAAAAAACAAAATAGTTGGGAAAAGTAGGACATTGTGTAACAGTCAAGAGAATTCTTACTATTGATGATACACCTTTCCACAACTTCTCTGACTGCAGTAGCCCCTGTGTCCAGTCTTTGTTCTGTTGGTGTCACCATGTAAGTGTTAGTGATTTAAACATGATAAAAAACTACTTGCAAGCTTGGACAATTGACATACCCTGATATACCACAGTTTCTCAATGGCAAACAAATTTGAAATATTTCAAATTATTATTATTATTATTATTCTATTGGGGAGGAAGGTCCTTGATGGAGGGGTTACAGGGAAGCACTACTAAACATTGCATGGTGGACACTAAATTCTCACACAAAAAGAATAATCTAGTGAAAAGCCAGTAGTACTGAGGTTGAAATTCTTGATCTGCTCTATTTTTGTTTTCCGACTACATGATATTTATTATAAAGTAGTTATAGAGCTCTACTGTAATCTTTTCTAAGTAGTTTCCATGTGACTTATTTCAATATAGTGGATAGCACACTTTACATTTATAACATTTAACAGGGTAGAGTTTATCCTTTATGTTACTATTACACTCACACTCGCACACACACATGCACACATACACACACACAGGAAGAGACACAATTGATCTTTTGAGCATGTTGTGTTGTCTATTATTTGGAATGAATGGAACTCTATAAAGTACATTAAATATACACTGCTATCTGTATATAGATTCTACATCAGGGCAGGTGTAACAAATGGAAATTTTGAGCAAAAATACTTTTCATTATGTTTTCATTATATATGCAATATTAAAATAGTAATCCTAACTTAAAAAGAAACATAAACATATTGATATGCACACAATTTACTGTAAATAATTACTGTAAAGTGGTCAGAGGAAAAATTATAAGAAATTAAAACTACAAAGCACAAAATAAAGATTCCATAGTATTTGGAGGATTGGTTATTTTCATTGTAGTTATTTTGAGATTTTTGAATAGAAATAGGAAAAAGTAAATGCCATATTGCCAAAGATTGTGCAAATTGTAAACAAAAGTATAGAATTCTTTTTAAGTGTATATTATAACACTTAAGGTTATATAATCTTCTCAAAATTTATCCTGGGAACACTTATGACTTCTAACTTAGTGACAATTGTCACAGAACAGGCCTATAAAATAGTACATTTTCTTAATTTAAGAATATCTGTATTTTGGAAAGTAAAATAATAACCTCTTGTATATATTTCCAAGTTGAAAAATTCACTATCATTATATATTACTGGAATTTTAAAATGACATGTCACATTATGTAGTGATCTGGGGTGATGCCTCACACAAAATATAGAACCTCCAGCGGTTCTGCAGAACCGTTCATTTAGGACCCCTCACCAATGCCTACTTTCTTTAAACACTGATCTAAGTTATTTCCCTGTGGATTAAATCCTGAAACATATACTATAGCTGAGGGTTATACAAAAGTACTCAAAAATAGTTTAATTAATATTGAGTATCAGTACACAAGAGAAATATGGACTAACATCACCAAATATATAACATATGTTCTCCTACTCTACATAGTTTTTCCCTCTTGCTTAGTTGTAACTTCATTACTGTGAGTTCCCCCGCCCACACTGTGAGACTCCAGCCACGGCCTCTCAAACACTAATGCATTTTACTCATAAAGGAAGAAATACGGATTTGTAAGTTGATCTCATGTTGATACTCCGCAGCATACTGAAAGGAAGGAGCAGCCAGGTCCTTCACGTGTTTGAACTTGGTTCCATTGCAATCAATCCGAATGTTATTTAAGGCAGACAAGAGGAGAAAGAGCTAGGTGGACAGGGATTATTAGGATGGGGAAGTTTTCAGACACCGAGCACCAGTGGCATCTTCTTACATCTTTGATCAGGCCTGGTTCAGGAGATCACTTTAAGTTGCACAAACTATTACGTGATGGAAATTCTTGGTGGTGTATATTGCAACTCTAGCCTTCCTTCATAAGATGAAAGGGAGAACAAAACATTAGAGGGCAACTAGCTATGTCTGCCACAAATACTTAATATTTTTTTCCTTTTTTCCACTAGTTGTATCCCTGTGTAGCTGCACACTTAAAATATCTTCAGTTTTTATTTGACCATTTAAAATTTTGGTTTGCACAAGAAAGTCAGCATATTTTAGTTTGTCTGGTAATAGCTCATGGTTTGCAATTTAATCTTGCAAGGTAACAAATTAATTGTATTTTAACCTATCTTCCAGTGTATTTAAGGACAAATTATATTGGTATTCTGTATTGGAGAACTGATTCTTGATGAAAAATGGTTTAAAGGAAAAGTAATTTTATTTTCATCAGTCACAGGAAAAGAGCTAGTGTTGGAATAATACATGTGTAGACCTCCTCTAGTAATGAATCCTTGTGCTGCAAGCGAATGCTTGTAGTTTAATGGAAAATATGAAAGCCTTCAAAATCTAAGTTTAAAGTTAGACTATGAGAGAGCAAGCCAGAAAGAGACAGAGATAATGAGACAGAGAAAGGAGAGAGTAGTTTAAAAGAAGAAAATAGAAATAGAGTAGAAATGACAGAAAGATGGAAAAAATCAACGGAAGCATTCAAATGTAGGCAAAAGATTCTTCAATGATGATTTTTAAAACATACATAAGTAAAGTTATAAAGTCCAAATACAAATGCTTCCTTTTCTATAATAAAAAGATACAATCCAAAGAGAGAGTAAATGAGAAAGACTAAGTAGCACAATTTACATGAGGAAAAAAGGAAATTGTTTTTTATTGAAAAAATTACAAAGTAGTATTTTCATCTTAGTCAAATCATCATGGGTTATATAACATCATAAATGATTTAAATAATAACCATTATTTCCCAGTATGATCTACTGATTTTTTTTATAATACACAGGATGAAATGATCACTTTGATATTCAGTGGATTTTATCCAATTTCTTGTTGCAACCTAAAGGTACATTTAAATTGGAATCGGAACAAGAGCAAAGGAGCTGAATTATTGCCAGGGTTTATTATCAATATGTAAATCAGATGTGGGGCCTATTTATCCACACAACACACTCCAATCTTCAAAGAAAATAAGTGAGCAGGCATTTAAAATTTCATGACATTTCCAACCATTATAGTGGAAGTTAAAAATTAGTTTATTCTTGAGCCACTGGCATTCCGCTTGGCTAAGGCAGTAACCAATCACCATCACCCAAATAGTTAGACCATGACTACAGATCCCACAGTGATGTGGATCAAAATAAATAAATGTGGACACAGGTCCACGTTTCAGAAGGCTCAGCAGGAGCCTGAGCCCGCCTGGGGTAACAGAATGGCACTGTCATGGTACTTGTTCATAGTGATGCTAAAAATTTTATTGCCAAATTTTATTGCTCACCATTCTCCTGTAGCCTAAAGTCATAAATTTTACATAGAGCACAGTCTCATTATATTTTCTTCTTAATTGCTAAGTTCAAGTCTCTGTTTCACACATATAAAAAAGAGTGAAATGCAGAAATAAAGAAGAAATTTGGGAGTAATAATGTATTCATAAATCACAAAATTCTGTTAATATAAAATTTATAGGCTGACTTCTCAACTTCCTGTTGTTTATTCTATATAGAAACCGAAGTGTGTATATGGTCCTTGATGTAGGAGAGGAGTGGACATTGTATGGCCATTACACAGAATGGGTAGTTGACTGACATGCAAATTGCAACAGGCAGTTAAAGGAGAGTATGGTTAGAAACAGGATATGCAAGGTTTTATAGGCCATGTAAACATTATTTTGTGTCTGTTAAAGACTTGGAAGAAACCACTAATTCTTTGTTTCATAAGACACTTATTTCTTTTGCATGCAACTGTATCTATAACTAAAATAAACCTACTAATTACTTGGCATTAAACAATTTAGAAAGTCAGTGTAAAGAAAATCTTGTTGTCATAATTTTGTTGTGACAATCAGCATCCTCAATGATGATTGACCTAACATAGAAGGTAAGAATCAATCAATAAGTAAATAATTATAAGATTTACAAAATTCTAGATTAGATGATGGTTTTTTTTTTGTTCTGTTTTGTTTTGTTTTTTGGTACTAGGGATTGAACTCACGTCCTTTCACTTGTAAGGCAGGCACTTATGATGCTGAATTAAACCTGTGGCACATGATTATTTTAAACAAGCATGAGAGTGTTAAAAATGTCTAGAAAGCTCATAGTGCTATAGAGAACATAGACATGTCATACCATGAGATGGATTTTGTATGACTGTCAGTTATGAAGATGGTGTCTCAAATCACCCTTCTTTAGGATCTGCCCAATTGCATTGATGTTGGCTTTATTTCCTCATAGAACAAAGAGTGAAGGAATAGCATGCTTGGCAGAATTAATATAAGTTGAGTTAATGTTGTATAGGCACTGTTAATGTTAGTATAGGCACTGAGTTAGTATAGGTTGAGGTCCAGATAATGGCTTTGATGTATCCTAGGCATGAAGTAGGAGTGTCTGGGAATCGGAAGACATCTGAGCTGCAGATTTAAAGCAGAACCAGTGAGGAAGATGAACTCTAGTATACAACAAAAGAGAAAGAACTTAGAGAGTAAGCTCCATTTAATAACTGCTTTGAAGAAGGAGTGAAGGCTGATAATGAGCCTTCTGAGAAACAGCTGGAAAAACAGAAACAGAAAATCTGGACACAGAGAATTATGTTTTCACAAATAAAGGAAAAGATGCAGATGGACCACACATCCTAGAAAGACAGGGGGATGGATGAGGAAAAAGCCCTGTTTATGAAACTTAGAAATATTAACTAATGGTTGCTTCTGTGTGGAGAAGTAATTTTCCTGGGGGAGCAGTGTGTCCAGCTGTTAAAACTATGACAGCAGAGGCATCAAAATGCTGCTTTATTTATAGAGGAGAGGAGAATCTGAAAAGAGGATATAGAAGAACAGCCCAAGGGGAATTTCTTAGGACAATGGGGGATTTAAACACTAGAAACATTGACAAGAAATGATTCTATGAGAAGAAAAGAATCAAGAAATGATTCTTTCAGTTCTATGAACTGAAAGATAAATGAAAAACAGTTGATTGTCCATGTAACAGTGCTAAGGATGGAGGTGGAATCCAAAGCCAATGAAGAAAAGGAAGCATTTTCTTTCAGATGCTTCTATGTAAGCAGAACATTTGAAATTCAAAGCTGAACCAAACAAAAATGTAATGATGTTTTGGTTCACATTTTGTTAAGAACATTATCAGAATACCTCCATCTAAGGCCTGCTGTGTACTTGAAATTTCTGTAATGTGTTAATTTTTCTGCTATTGTCACAGTTAAATCTGTTAGCAATATTTTGTTAGTTGAAACATCTAATTTGTCATGTTACTCTGTTCATATTAAATTTGAAAATCTTATACAATTTAGTATAACATTAATACAACCAACACACATGTTGGAGCCTGTACCTTTAAAATCAGTTTTAGTTGTTATTTTGATCTATGCTTCATAAAGCCCTTAACTTATTACTAGAAGTTATGGTTTATATTGAGCTGAACTATATTTAGGTAATATAAAATGAGTATTTAATAATATTACTCCTTAATCTTTTATGTAAAATTTCATATAACCACACATTGAATTTCTCTGGTTATAAGGTAAAACTAGAATCCCACCCATTGTTCTGTGTTTTCTCGATTTCCATATTCATTAACAAAAAGCTAATTGCATCATGAGACACAAATCCAAGCATATCAAAAGAAGGTCCAACCCTTGTTGGACCTTTATTTTGACAACGTGTGAATTGAAATATAAGACCATGTATACAACCCAAAGAGACAACCATGAGGCTTATTAGTTATTTCTTGCCTTCTCTAATTATATTTGCTTGCTTTCTGCTTACATTCCCCACTTCTGTTTCCAATGTGCCTCTTAAATTCTTCTGTACTTTAGTATATAGAATTTTTGCCTAGGCCAATTGCCAACCCTATGAAAATATAGACGGAGCCACCATATACAATCCATATATGGCACTGAGAAGACACAGGACTGGTCTTTTGATGAGTCCAGAACTTTATGTTTAGGTAATGTCGTGGGAAACAGACCATTGTCATTTAAAGGAATTCCATATTATGATACATAGTTTAATTGAATGATTTTAAACTCTAAAACATTGCTGTTTGAATTATATTTCCAGATCATATAGATATTTAGTTACATTGAAATCAATATAACTTTATGTATTCTAAGACATTTTTAGTAAATGCATAGTGTCAGGACTAGAATGTTATTTCAGTTACCTGATTTTGAAACCCTTTTGTATAACCTTGGACAAATTACTTAACCTATAACTATTCTTAGATTTAGATTGAGGATAACCACCTAACTCACTATGGTTGTTAAGGACAATTCCTGTGAAGAGTCCAGTGTACACTAATATAATAGGAATAATAGGAGTTATTATTATTATGGAATACTTTATTGATAAAAGCTATTCCTAATAATAGAGACAGTAACGATTATGAGCAACTTCAATTACTATGTGTATGTCAAGCTTTATTAAATAAATTCGAAACTCATTACTTATCATTGAAACTCAACAGTCTGATAAATATTTAAACTATAATGACTTTTGCATTGCTTTAATATGTATTGATTAATCTATTGAAAATGGATTTATGTGCTGAAATTTTTCCTCTTTATTTTAGCTGAATGCTCTTATGTTCAATAATTTTAAAAATTAATTGTCTCAACTCTAAAATGAAAAACAAAAACTAATATTCAAGCATTTTTTTTAGGAAAAATAGGCTAGATTTTCATTCTTTAAAGGGAATGATTGAGTGGAAGCTATTTATGATATGGATAAGTTTCTAAGAAGTAATTGGTGCTTGTCTTTCTTTTCCTGTGTCTTTTAACTGGCTTGCAGAGCTTGAACATGCCCTTAGTTTGTATGTAGGTAACCTCCATTTCATCATTAATTTTAAACATAAATGAACAAAGAGATGCGTAGAACATCTTTTCTATATTTTACAACTTCTCTGTCCAGATTCACAAAGTAAAAACTTGAACCTTGGATGGAAATAACTTAAAGGTGTTAATATACATCACAGGTCATTTATTAATGAAAGAACAGAGTGTAACTGATAAAATTTAGAGGAAAACTAAGTTTTTGCAGTCATTGTAGTTGTTTTCCCTGACCTTGCAAAGAGGTGTGGAATAAGTGTGTTCTCACCATTGGAGAAGAGAGACTGTGTAGTTATAATTGTGTAAATATTTGGCAGCAATCAGAGATGCTTTTCCTTCTCTGCCTAGCAAGCCACTTGCAATATATTAGCAAACACTTTTCAGCAAAAAAAAGGAAGTCTGTGCCAGAATTATGTCTTCAGAGAACAGAACAACTGACAACAGTTTTCATCAAAGCTTCTATAAGGCTTACTACTAATTGGAAGCATTCAAGCAAACTCAGTATATCCTATTGCCATTCACATGCAACATTATTGTAAATCATAGAATTTATTTCTTTTAGGCAGTGAGTTTTTAAACTGTATTAGTCGTAATATCTTGTTGTTTCTTTGGATAATACAAAGGTGCGGGTGTCTGCATCCTGTTTGTTCTGTGTATTTTCTCTCTGTTACATCTCCTATCACTGCAGAACTCCATCTGACTTTTATCTTCTTCTACATGCTGACTTTCACATGAAGTTTTCCAGGGAGCTTTACTCCACTGTCTTACTGTGAACCTTGCCTAGACTTAAGTATTTCATCTTTACTCCTCAAAGCTCTGGTTCTTTGGCACAAAAATTACAATTTCTTTTTTGGTAAAGAAGACAAGATATAGTTCAGTGTCTGCTCCATTTTGTTAAAAAGTTTTATTGAGACATAACAGTTGTATATTTTTTATAGAGAGCATCATGGTAATTTGATATGTGGCTACAATGTGTAATAATCAAATCAGCTAATGAGCAGTTCCATCTCTTCAAACATTAATCCGTTTTGTGGGTTGGGACCTTTGTGCTCTTCTTTTGTAGTCATTTTGCAATATGCCATAGATTATTTTACTCAATTGTTAACCTACTGTAATAGAGAAAAGACAGAATTAATTCCTTCTTGCTAATTGTATTTCGGTGTCTCTTATTAAGTTTCTGCTCATCACACCTTTCCTTCCCAGTCTCTAGTGGACACCATTCTATTTCATTCTTCTATGAGATCAACTTTTAGTATTTCTTAAACATAAGTTTAAGCATTTGAAAGATAGTGTCTAATTTGTGGAAGCAGAAGAATGAGCCATTTGGATAATCCTGAAGTTTTTTGGTGGATATCAGTGCTGCCCCCCTTGGGGTCATCCTCTGCCACTCCCAGACGTGTACACCTCTGTTTCCAGTGTGCTTTTCAGCTTTTTGTTCACCCTCATGATGCAACTAAAGAAAATCATTCCTAAACCAAAGAAATGTATTATGGTGCATTCTCTGTCTGCCCATTAATGTTTCTTATTAAATATCTTCTTTGAAACATTCCTATTTTTCTTCTATAAATAGAAGCAATTACCTAACCACTACAGTTAAGGTAAGGGTGATGTATCCAGGTAGGGGTGGCAGCCTGTGATCATGGAATGAGTAATTTCTACCTAGTCTTCTTCTGTTAAGCAGAAGTAGAGACTAATTATATATTTTGATTTCTTAATCTCTAAAGAAAAGTATTATATGGATTCTAAGAATTATTTACATATTTTAAATCTATATCTAGGACATATTTGGGAGCAAAATATTTCTTAAATATTTTAAAACACTATTAATAGTTGGCAATGAGCTACAAATGTTCTAAAAGCTACTTTCTGCAAGCAGAAGAAATATGGTTATTTGGGAATTTTGTAAAAATTGTGCATAGGAGTGATGCGAAATGGACTAACTTAGGCAAAACTATCTTTAAAAAGCAATGTGGATGATTTTTAAAGGAGGAATAGACACTGATAATGAGGTTTGTGCATTCAAGCCAGACCATAAAAAGGCAAACAAGAGAGGAGCTCGTTTCTTTCAGGATATTCACTTGGCTAAAGCTACTTCTTTGTTAAGAATTAGATTAAGAGGTAGAGGACTCTGTGATTGCAGCTCTGAAGTGATCACGTATCCTCATTGATTGTACCATCTCATTAGCTTTCTATTTGTACAAACAAGGTTTCTTTGGTTCCTCTAATTGGACATTAGAAGAATCAGGTTCTGCTGGGAAGCAGAAATCCAAATTCTAATACAAAGTTTACAGAGATATAATTGCAAAGAATTTGGACTATTGCACAAGGCAGACTTTTTAACTCCTTAATGTAATGAAACTTCAGGTTGGTTGTTTTTATTTGTTTACATTTGCCCAGGGAAATGCAAAGTGTATATAATCAATAAACTTCAAGGGACTATTACTGCACCAATACCAATTCCAATTTTTTGGAGCTAAGTACAAATTATTGATGCTAACTAAAACTTGTATTTTTAAAAATATATATATATTAGTAATTTGTATTTAAATCCTTGAATAAGTGAAGTGCAAAACATTTAAACATTCATAAACTTCATAAAACAATATTGGAAACTAAAGCAGAAAAATTCTCTCCACTTTTAGTCAGAAAAAGATAGTTGTAGTATTTTTGTTGTTGTTGTTCTTATATTTAACCTGATCTTTCCACTGTAAATGCAGTATTATCTTAGAACGTCTATTATCTTCCAGATAGTACTAAGACAAGACCTGTCAATATGTACAATAGCAAATATGTGTAATCATTAACATACTTTGGTGAGAAAAATTAAAAGAAATTATTACTGACAATCAAGTGTCAATCTCCAAATAAGAAAACAGGTGGAAATTTTACTACAGTGAGGGGTGTGAATTTCTGGGTTAGTGTACATCCTGCTCTATAATTTAACTGTCAGTGCATTACAGTAAGTGGTTGGAGCTAATCCATCCTTTGCAGTTAGAGCAATTTTGAAATACAGTCATTTTCCAATACATTTTGAGCATGTTTTTGGTTTGGAATTTATGTGAGTTTGTGCATAAATATGCTCGCTTTGTTTATTCAGTTTTGGTGTCAGTTGCTGAAAAATGAGTTTTAAAGATCCATATGATTTTCAGTGTTTTTGAAACCACTGAAACATTATATTTAAAAGAATTGCCTTACCTCATCCATGATATCAATTTCTGCAGTTTTGAATACCTGCAAGTCAACTAGGATTCAAAAATATTAAGTGGAAAATCCCAAAAAGTAATTAATTCATGAATAAAAATAACTTTTAGAGTATATTCTTATAATTTATTATAGTTTATTCTTATTATCATTATTAATCTCACACTATGGCTGATTTATCCCTTATTACATCATAGAAATGTATGTGAAAGAGAAAGTGTAGACAGGTTTAATACTCTGCTGTTGTGGGCATTCATGGAGCATCTTGGAATACAAAATCCTCAAACAATTTGGACCTTTGCCTTTAAAGAATGTAAGGAAATAAAGTGTAAATTCCTTTATTTCTAAAGCATTTTTTCTATAAATTTACATTTAATTAATTAATTTCCAGATAGAAGTTGATATGAAAAATATTATTGGAACAAGCCATAACATTTCCATATTGATTGTGACTTAGATAAGTGGTTTGTTGAGTTTCCTATTTTTTCATATTTACGTTGTGATTATGTAAAATAATAATTCTATACTTAAAAAGATTGGGCTGATGTGAATAAGAATAGATGTGGTCTCTACAATTTAAATTTCAGTAGTTCTAAATATTTGTGTCTGTATGATATGCATTATATGTATATATGTATGTGGCATAAGAGTGCATGAACATATATTTGTCTATGTGTGTGGATAAATACATGAAAATGAAATAATATGATAAAGCATGCAATACAAATGTTTAGCATTTCATAAAAATCCACATAGTATTGAAGTGCATAGAAGTATTTCATGTTTCATTCAAACAATGATTTGTTTAACTTTGAAACTATGAAAAATTAAATGTTTATGCATAATAAGTACTTTTATCCTGGTTTAGGGATTCAGACCAAGAGCTAGCAAATACATCTAGAACTTTTCCCTTACTGTAAAAATTCATTTTATTAACACTAAATAAACTTCATGCTGACATGGTATTATCAATTATGCTAAGTGTTTTTTATACAATACTGTGAGTCACAAATAATTTCACATACTCTAACCAGGTTATTTAATATTATCTAACCTAACATTACCAGGTTATCTAATATTACCTAAGTTAATAAAGAGCACAAGTATATTTAAAAGAAGTCACAGGTTCAAATATCTTTTCTTCATTTATTTTCATGTTGGAAATCTACCAAGCTTCCTCATTGAACAGTACAATTAAAAGGGTACCAGATTTTGTTTCATTCAGTATATAGAGAAAAAATATGTTTCATAATAGACACAGAAAATTAAACAGATTTAGATCTGTGATTAAATTTGTCATGCCACTTTTATTCGTACTGATGTTTTAATTGCAAGTCATAACCTGAAAATTGTCCCACTGGATACTAAAGCAGCTAGATAAATTCACTTGTTAACTCAATTGATGACTTTACTAATAGAGATAAATTTGAACTGTTGAACTCTAAATGAAGAATATGAAATATATCAGCCGTACAAGTCCTCCTTACTTTTGAGAAAATGATAGTGTGATGGAAGATAGTTACCTCCAGTGAAAGGTACCTAATTTATGTAGAAAAGCTGTTCTCACTTTTGCTACCTCACAAGATTTTTTTAGTTTATCTCTGACTCTGACTCATTCAGCAGATCTTGACAGAACCAGGCAGTAGTTTTATTAAGGGGCTGAGCAATAAAGATGCAATAGAACTCCTGAGACATGATAATTTTCTTCTTATATGGGAAGATGTCTTCTTTCTCAGAGATTGTGACCAGTTGGGATTAGCCTACCTGCTGCCTTTGCATTACCTCCACCACAAGTGTAAACTCAAATGAAAGATTGGTGACAAATGCTTTATTTTTGTTCAGTAATAAAACTTGTTTTATTAGGGTGGACTTCTGATCGTGCTTTCTTTTAGTGAAACTTGTAAATTCATTTGGATTTAAAAAGGTATCTCGAATAAATCAACACTTCAAGCTGCTCATACTACAGAAGAGAATGTACACTGTTCCCAGTAAAATTATACACTAGAATCAGTTGCATAGATAGATATGTTGCCTTTGTTCTATGTCAGTGCTTCAAAACATCTATTTCAAGAATACAAACATAAGGGCAATGCAAATGAACCCAGATAGCAAAATCTTTCTCATTCTTTATGAACCCATACAGAAGCAGGAAGCCTGCAGTCCAGGGACTGGTAGAATGGTCTCCTACCCTAGGAAAATTCTAAAATGCTTCTTGTTGCTGTGTTTCATTTACATATCTATGTGTAGCCTGTCCAAAAACACCTTCTTTATTCTGTAATGTAAAGAAGCTCAAGGGGGGGGGAAACAAAACAAACTTGAGCAATTAATCTAATTTCAAAATCGAGAAAATAATTGAGGCTCATTATTATCCCATGGAGATTCAGGGTTTTTCATTTATTTGAAAATATGCCACAAAAACTACTGGATACAAATAAAATGGAAAATTAGGTGCATCACCCCGAGGATGGTGTGTGAGTCATGGAGCAAGGCTAGAGTTGAACCTACTCCTAATCCAGTGTTCTTTCTTTCAAAGTCACAGTTTCCTGTTTGGAATGGAAGTCTTTATTAAAGTTAGGCTACCAGCTCTAACTTTCAACTCAAATTTTTTTGCTGTCTATAAGATTTTTAATCAAATTTCACCTTGTATGAAAATAGGAAAACCCAATCTATTACTTCCTTTAGGGTACTAAGAATTCAACCCAGAATCTTCACACTGAGCTACGCCCCCAGCCCATTTTTATTTTATATTTTGAGGCAGGATCTCGCTAAGTCCGTAAGTTGCACAAGCCTTGGACAAACTCCCCATGTTCCTATCATGGGGAGTCATGTCTGGCTCAATTTATTATTTTTGAAATCAGAAAGATTGTCTATAACTTCCATCCACACCCTACCTAGTCTTCTGTTAACCCAAGTGTGTGTTACTGCTTTTATTTTTGTTTCCTTTTAAACATTCAGTCATTTCATATATGGTGGTAAACTGAGTAAATTATGTTGACACTCGTGTTCTTGATAACTAATCTTAATCATGTTTGAATTATGTCAGCCTTGTATATGCACAACTATGTTCATTATCATTTAGGTGACAGACATTTCAAAGTTTATAGGAATTGTGAGCAGAACAACAATGTTTCCATGTCTTAATCTTTAGAATCTGTGAATATTTCACATTACTTGGTAATAAGATTTTTCATGATGTGTTTAAAGACTTCTATGTGGAGATCATTCTGGATTATTTAATTAGGTCCTATATATTTATGTCATTCATTAAAAGTAGTAAGTATTTCTCATCCTTATGGAAATGTGACTACTAAAGAACATTTGGAGATGTGCCATTATTAGATTTGAAAATGGAAAAATGAACCACAAGCCAAAGAATGAAGGTGACCTCCAGAAGAAAGAGGTGAGAAAAATAACTCTCCCTTGGATGTTCCAGAAAGGAATGAAGGTCTGCTGACATCTTGACTTCAGCCAAATGTGATCTATGTTGGTCTTCTCCCCACATCCCAAAGCTACAAGATAATAAAATGGTAGTATTGAAGTAACTATTTTGTGCTAACTTGTAACTTGTGATAGAGGTAAAAAATATAACTGGTGTGCTACCTAAAATACTTTGCCAACAAATTTATCCATCTTTTAGTTACAACTTAAATGATCAGATTTGAATTTGCTCAAAGAAGTTGCTTATGTGTGAGGCTAAATTTGAAGAAAATATGAGTTTTCTTTGTTGTCATATAATTTAGTTTTTTTTTCCTGACTTATAAGAAATGTAATGCCTTCTGATTTGAATTTAATCAGTGTTCTTTCTATTAAAATCCAAAAGTCACTGTACTTCATAGAGATATTAGGGGAAAAATTAAACATGTTTTCTTTCATTTACTCCAACTATCAGTACTCTTCTTGCCCAAATTACTATTTTCTTTCTCCTTCAATTTTAAACTTTATTTTGAATGTGTGAGAGACAATAGTTTAAGAAATTCTCTTACAAAACATTAGGAATACAATTAAACGTATAATTCATTTGTTGGTGATAAATGTCATCATGGAAATATTTCCAATCAAATTAGTTTAAAAATGTGCACTAGCTAAATCATAACACTGTGAATAATAGAGTAATAAAAATTCATGCACCTGTAGTAATTAACTCAAGCCATGGAGGACTCCAGCAGTGATGTCAAATCGTGTCTTACAAGAACAGTCAGTCATTTCTGTAACTTGAAAGAGTTTTTTTTTTTTTAATTTTTTTGGCATTGAATAATTTTGAGGTTTTATTTTAATACAATACTTGGATGGATTATAATTGAATCCTTATTGTTATATAAACAGATACTAATGCAATCAGCCTTCAGTTCATGGTGTGAGCTGATCTGTCCTTGAGGTAACCTTCAGGCCCATGCCCAACAACTCTTGTATCTTTCCTCCTCCAAGCACAAGCGTTCTTCTGATTCTGTTGCTTGTCCTGCTTTTCAGCTCCTTGTGAATCATAGGTACATTTACTTTTCTCTGTCACTTTCACTAAGTAGTGCCACCTATATTATCTAGAAGTGATTTCATTTTTTATTCCAGTGTAATAACCTATTATTTAAGAGTAAAATTATATTTATTCAACTTCCTATGAACAAATTGTCTGCAGTTACGTTAATGGTAATATGAGTTCTGTGGATCTTTTAATATATATTTTTTGACACTTATGCCCTAACTTCTCTTGGGTTTGAGTGAATTCCCAACTTATGACTTAAATGGAAGGTTTGCTTTGCTACATTCTACCAAAAAAATGGGTTAATGCTAATTCTAGTAAATATGGCAAGGAGTTTTTGGCAAGACAAAGGGAGCTGAGAAAGAGGGAGTTAAATTATTAAAGCCTTCAAGCACAATTGCCTATTAATAATTGAATATTGTAGTCTGGAGTTTGAGTAATATTGAGGCAAATAAAATTTAGAAACAACTTATCAATCATATTTCAAGTCATGAAAATAGATGGTAGTGGCCAGAAGTTATTTTATGAACATGTAGATGTCTGCATGTGTGCATTTATTTGGAACATAATAGATTTATCTGGAAACCATCACAGGGTGTTGAACAAAAAGCAGCGTTGGAGTGAAATATCACATACACAGTGAGTCATCTAGGGCATGATCGAGACTGTGTTTTATCCACAGGGTCCATTACGGGAAGCTACAGAAGGATTTGAAGCAGACTTCTGACAAGATCTAATTTGCATTTTTAAACAGTTTCCTTGGCTCCAGCAGCTTTGTGGAGCAAGGAAAGTAGTCAGCTGCATTACAAGTGGGTCTTTTTTTTCTTTTTTTTCTTTCTTTCTTTCTTTTTTTTAAGACAGGGTCTCGCTATGCAGTTCAGCCTGGCCTTGAGCTCATTTTGTAGCCCAGGCTTGTCTCGAACTCACAACGATCCTCCTGCCTCAGCCTCTCGAGTGCTGGGATTACAGGCATGAGCCACCACGCCCAGCTGAAGTGGGTCATTTTATAAAGGGAGCCTTGCTGTATCTTAGTGGAGGGATGAAATGGGTATGCAGGGGCTAATGTAGGCATGATGTGAGATTCAGGACATGTTATAAAAATTAGAACTAACAGGGCTTACAGAGTGAACCACTTTCACGATTGGAAGGAAAACTATAGAACAACAAGCTTTTATGTTAGATGATGGTTGCCCTCCAAGCCTTCACAAGAACAAAGTTTTTTTGAATGCAGAGTATGGTCAAGATTTCAATTTTGAAATTTGTGATTTCTACGTTATTAAAGGTCTTGGAAAGATAGATAACTATATAGATCTGTGACTTAAGGCCTCATGGCTGAAAGTATTAATTTGGGACTCCACTTAGGTTTCATGTAAAGTCATGAACTATGGCAAAGCGACCTAGGTAATAAATGTATATGGATTTGAGGATTGGCATGTGGAAACTGGAGAAGAGAATGATGATGATTATGAGAATGATGATGATTATAGCCAGGATATTGGAAATGGACTGTCACTCTGATTGTACTAGGATCATTTCTCATGTGTTTCACAAAAGTATAATTGCTGAAAGTTTTTGAGTTTGTTGAAAGTTACTACACTGTAACATACTGAGTGCTTCCCACTAAAATCTCAATGGAGTAATTTTTTCTGTTTTTTTGATAAATGAGCATATAACTATTTGATGCCTCCTCATTACTTTTTACCATGATATAACCAGTCTCAATCATTGTACATAGAGAGCTTTATAGCTAGTTCCCAAGGAGATTCAAATTTTCCACTAGATATTTTACTATCTCACTTCTTCAGACTTGTTTTCCTACACAAATTAGCTTATTTAATTCTTTTTTGCAGACATGTCCTTTGGAAGAGTGTTTGCCCATTTTACACAAATAATTTGACTAAATAAAAAATAAAAGCATGAATTTTTCTTCTAATTTGTGTTTGTGAGATCCTATGTTCAATGTCACCTAAGTGACATAAATTATAAAAAATTAAATGTAAAGGAATTTAAGGTTCACTGCATTTTAATGCATTTCAGTTATAAGGGCAATATGAATCAAGAAAAAATAAAGCAGGAGAAAGTTAAAAGGCAAGAGATGGTTCAGAGATTCATTTATTCAAAAGAGGCTGATCTGATGTAAAATTATTAAAAATATTGTCCCATCATTCAAGTCTTAGTTTTAGAGTATAAAATCCAGTTTGACTGATGCTTCTTAGAATACACTTCATTTACTCTTTGATAACACTAAAGAATGTCAAGAAAAACACTGTCTTTTAAATATACCATATGTAATTTCAACTCTGAAAAACATTGGTGTTGATTACCGCTGTGCTCGGTAGTGTACGTTATTGTTATTATCTCCTAGCTGCAGTGCCGGAAATCATTTCCATAATGAATCCATTTGTCAACTCTGTTAGTCCTTACAGTATTCTTGCATTGCTACCTGCTTGACTCAGAATGCCTGCTGTAGCCAGTCTTCATTACATCGGCCATATTTTACACTTTAATCTTTCTCCATTTCCTGCTCATGGTGTGAATAAACTACATCCTAGAGTTATTCAATAGTCATCCAGAGCCTATGTTTTTCCATATGCCATGTTTAGACTGTATCTAGTTTCACCTTGTAGCTCTAACTGATTTTGGCTTAGAATTCCTATGCTTACATGGTGGAATCAGAGAGTGACTTTGCCATACTCAGAACTTGGAACTGAGCACTGAAAATATTTCCTCCTTCAGTACCATTTTTAAGAATTTTAACAGCTTATTGAGACATAATTCACGGAATTCAATGGCAATAGCTTTTCATATAGAATTTTGCATCCGCCTTCCTATTCAATTGTAGAGTATCTTCATTAGCCCCACATGGAGCTTTGTAACTGCTCAGCTTTCTAATATTTTAAACAGAAGAACAGTAGCCAGGAAAGAGATATGAAATAGTGAGATTTTGGGAGGGAGAATGCAGCTAATAATTATGGGTAATATACTTCAGGAAGGCTAAGCAGGTACTATTTAAGAAAAGATCTGCAGGATGTGACCTAATCATTATGTTCTTTTATTAAAGTGAGATTAATGTTTCAGAGCCTTCCTTTAATACCTTTAAAAACTATCATCCATTGCATATCTTGATTCCTCCTTTTTTCACATTCTTGTGCCCTCATTCCACTTTCCCCTCACATTCACAAAGCTCTGTTGTCAGTTTACCCTTCTTTTCTGATTGTTTCTTTTCCTTCTCTCTTTTCAGACACAAATTCCCAATAAAGAATGTGACCATTTTGTATGGTTAAATTGTACCAAAAACCTTAAATCAACCTAAAAACAACAACAACAAAAACCAAAAAACAAACAAACAAACTATTTTCAGTTTGGAATCTGTGACAGTTAACCTTGGTTGTCAAATCGATTGCCTTGACAGATTAGTAAAGCATACTTTTGAGTATATCTGAGTGGGTTACAGAGGCATGAACTGGAGCAGTACAACAGGTACCTGTCACTTTCTTTTCTGAACTCTTGAGCTTGTTCTCTGTGCTTGACTTTCTGGGCCTCAAAGTGAGCACAATTGCTGCGCCATACCCAACTGCCTTGGAGTCAGCCAACCATGGACTGAACCCTCTGTAACCAAGAAGCAATAAAGTCTTTTCCACCTGAGATTTGCATGTGTCTGTTATTTTGTCCCATTACTGGGAAAGCTAATAGAAGGCTTTTATTCATACAAAGTCCCTCTACTTATACTTGGAAGAAGATGCTTTTTAAGTTTCTGCTCCAGAGAGATTTTTCTTACATAAGCATGAAAATATACTGCTATTGACAACAATATTAATGGCTATAGCAACAATGGAAGCATAAACAATGGGTATTATATAACACCTATGTATGCTTGTGCTTATAAGGAAACATTTCCCTTACTCTGTAAAGATTCCCATTTAAATAGGCTCCTGTGCCAGTCCTATTTCTGCTTGTAAACCCACTTGTGGTGATGGATAAGAACCTGCCACCTCCCTGCTCAGTAGCTTCTGATATTGATGTTGTACAAGTGTCTCCGTGATGGGTAGCATGCAGAGAGTGACGCTTCATTACCCCAGATCATCTCGCACGTCTCTCTCTCGAGTGGCTGGAATGCACAAGATGAAAGTGGTTAACAGCCTCAAACTTCCCTAGCAGATACAGCACAATGCATAATGAGCAGCACGTTTCTTTCCTGTCTTCTAAACCCCTGTAGCAATTACAGTCTTTCTAATTATTTCCTTGCAAACGTGTACAGATGGTTTTGTGTGCAAAGAACATTTCTAAATGAGTAAGAAATTGACAAGCACTTATCCAAGTAAAGCGACGTGTAACTGTGGTTAGTCCAAGCACATAATTTGGTTGTCTCTAACAACTTCAAATACTAATTCATGGTTTATTTATACAGTGCTAGGATGTACTATGAGTTAGAACACAAGATACAATCTCTGTAGATGAGAATTTAAGGATGACAGCCTGACCAAAATTAGAAAATGAAAACAAATTGAAAATAAATCTCTTTTTTTGGATGCTTCCATTGCATTTTTTCACAGATTTTCCAATTCTGACCCAGTTCTGTGATTATCATTAATCATAAGTATGCATTAATCATTTCCTTTTGTGTCTTTGTGATTTTATCATGTAGGTATCAAAGCATGACATTATTTTTTTCTACTTTTAAAGTTTATGCAATTAGAGCTATAATCCAGGTATATTTTATGGTTTAATGTTATACATACTGGGTTTTGATATTAATCTACACTATAAAAATACCTGAAAATATTTACCCATATACTTGTGTATATATTTGCAACAAAGTAAACTAAACATACATTAGCATTTTATATTTCTATAAATATATGTAAAATTATACATTAAAGTAGTAGAGTCTTGTGCACATCCCTCATGTAGAATTGTGTTTTTCTAAGAATAGATACATTGTTCTTATATGACCCCTCTTCAGTTTTACTAGGTTATACCAAAAGATATTTTTGAAACCTAATATAGCAAATCCGTACCATCATCTATACATGAGATATATGTCACTACATTATGGCATTATTGTTTTGTTTGTTTGAGAAGACATGTATAACATTATTCAGTCAAATGTGAAATAATCTTAATATGATATGGTGTTTCTTCTCTTTGTTAGTTTTTAAAATGCTACATTCACATTTAAAAAAAAATCTCAAATCTAGTCTTCCTACCATTTATTTTTTTTTTCTTTTTCCTTCTGTCCCATTTATGTTTGAAAAAGAAATATGAGCCTTTTTGCTGTCACACTGTCACTTGGGTGATAGTAGTATGCTTAGAAAATTGGTCCTGGAAAAAGAAAACATCCATCCGATTCAAATCTGCTAGCAAGCCTTGGGCCAGTCACCCAACCTTTTATTAACTCAGCCTGCTCAGGAAAGGGAAAGGGCCAAAGCCTATTAATAATAATGCACATTAGAAACACTAGAAATATCATCTTCTACAGCCTAGCAGAGTGCTTGGCACATTTCAGGCAAATAATTAAAAGTAGTTAATATTTTTATTATGATGGTTTCACAGCCAAAACCTTAGCTCTCATTTATTCTCCTAAATTTTCTGATCATCTCATTTCTCCTTGTCCTTTTTTGCTGACTGATTTTACTTAATCCTTCTATGTAATATGTAAAGTTTTCATTTTAAAGATTTAAAAATATCAGATTTTCATATTTGGCATTTCTTTGAATAAGATTTTACAAACTAAATATCAATATTTTCACTTATTACTGACTCACAGAAGATATTTTGTTAAGATTAAGGTAATTGGCATGGAAAAAAGTTTCTTATTTTAAAATGAGAAAAAAGTATATTTGGAAGGAGATGAAAAGATTGTTAGAACTGAATGTCTGTTGTTGAATAAACTATTAAAATGATGAAGGTTTCAAGAATCTGTTTCATATGAACATGGGGATTTTGTACAACATTTAGACCTCCACGCATAAATACATGAAGAATAAATTTCACTGCTAAGCTAATCGAACATGACCATGCCCGAAAGGGACATAGAATCTCCTACAAGATACTGTCACTACATTTTCCTAAACCCAATGGAACTCGAGATTATCAAACCACAGTCACTAACGTAGAAGGAATATCTATCTATTTCCCAGGAGCGTTAGTGTATGCTTAGATTATAATAACACAGAGCTGACCTAGAAACATGAAAAATATCCACCTAGCCTGTAAATCATTGGGTTGGACACAGTTCTGTGTTCTTAGTGACGTTAAGGTTCGAGTCTCTAAATAGTAGGAGCGACTGTGCCAGTAGAAAACAGCCGAGATCCCTGGATGAAGAGTTACATAAAAGCTGTTCAAGTTCAGTTTCCGACTTAAAAGTGCACAGGGAGACTGGGGAGGGACCAAAACCGAACAAACTTGTATTAGCATTTTCTAAAACTTTGTCTTTACATTAGAATAGCATGTAAAAAAAGATTAAATTTTACCTTAAATATAATAAATTGAATTAATGGTATTTAGTCAAAATTAACTTAGAAACAGGTTTGAAAAATGTTGGTTAACCAAATACTGTGATTTACTTAAACAAACATGTATTTAAATGTATAGTAAGTATTTTATAGACATATATACATTAATATTGGATTCTTTTTCAACTCAGAAGAAAACTATATAAGATAATACTCTAGAACCTTATAAAAGTAAAAATTGAGATTTATTGCAGCAATGTATTTTGATGACATATTAACCTATTCATAACGTAAAATAAATATTGTGATTATAATAAAAATAATACCCATGATTTTAAAAAAAAGTTAATAGGAATTTTTATGGGCTACATTGTGCCTTTTGAAGTTTATGTTTTGAAACCCTAATGTCATTGTGATTATACTTACAGATAGATAATTTGTGAGATTTAAGGTCAAATGATGTCATGCCTCATAAAAAGAGGATAAGATGACGGTAACAGGGCTCTCTCTCGCTCTCTCTCTCTCTCTCTCTCTCTCTCTCCATCTTTCTCTCTCTCTCACGCACACACAAGCTAGAAATAAAGCAAACACCAGAAACAAACAATTTAGGCAGTGTGATCTAGATTTCTTAGCTTCCAGAATTATGAAAAACAAGTCTGCATGTTTTGTCATGGGGGCCCGAGGAGTTTAACACAGAACTTAATTATAGCATATTGACCATAAAATCAAAATATACCCATAGTATAAAAACCTTATTAGCTTTATTACTAATATATATCATTATTAAATTTCAAATATATGCCCATCCCTACCTGCCTGGAGTAACATCATTGTATTCTTTCTTTTATTGCTGAGGACACTGAGACACAGATAAGTCACAAGTATCACTTCCAAAGCTGGATGTGAGGGAGCCAAGGTTATAAATTGGAAGATTATGCTCACAGATCTGTGTCCTTAATCACCTTTCTGTATTTTTAAATGAAAAAGGATCTTTCCATTATTTGCCTCATGAAGTCAGTCCCTAGTAATTATTTTGCTTACTTGAAATAAAATTTTTGTTAAAAATCTCTTGGGTTAATTAAAAAGACAAAATTTTCAGAGTGGTTTATAGGCAATAACTTCCAATACTTTTCTTAAAAGATAAACTATTTGTCATACTAAATAAAATATATGAATAGATTTTAATATTTATATTTTTATTAAGCATATAAACTAAGCTAGGTTATAGATGCTATAGCAATATCATAAGCAGTCTTCGCTAAAAGCAATTGGCAGCAAAATTCCATTTCTTAAATTTAAGTGAGGTATAAATAAAGTCATCCAATGAGAAATTGGGAGACATGTCTTGCATTCTGTGTACTAGTGGGCCTTGTAATCTGGATCCCACGTCTGCAAGTATTTCATTGGAGTCTTTACGTTGTTTAGTTTGTTATTGTATGTATGATGTTGGCCTAATATTTAATTTGATTGTTCTCAATATTTAATTTGATTATTGTTGTGAAGCAAGGAAGAGGAGCAATTATCCCATGAAATTTATCATTCTGTTGTTGAAAGATAATTTTAAATCAAATAGTGCATTGGGATAGAGGAAGGTGAGGCTTAAATCAGTGCTGGGTTCAAATAGCTACAATGCTAGTCTTTGCCTAAGCAAGGTTATAACTCAGGACTTCTTTCTTGTTCATGCGGTTCTTTGAAAAGTGAAAACATACCCAATCTCAGTCTGGGTGCTGATTCATCATTTAAGTCATAGGTTGTTTATAAGTAGTAATAGCATGATCAGTTGATTAAATTTTCACATAGATTCTCTGGAAAGTTTTTAGTTACCAGTGGGAGTCTAAATACATCCGTGAAGCATTTCCTTGATTTTGTCAAGTGGCTTTTTTGGTAGAGAAGCTTATCACTTACTTTAAACCCATGATTTTTTTTTCATTATCTGATGTATTTCTTTAATAAACTTGTGGAAGTTGCTTTGACTTTTGGAGTGCTCAGTGTGCTCAAATTTTAATGTGTTTTGGCAGAAATCTGCTTGTAACTTGTTCATATCAGCATCAAGAATGGGCTGAGGAAGTTGTGAACATGGTATGGCCACAGTCCTTGACAAATAAAGCTCGCGGTAATAGTCACATATTACTAATGAAAGGACTATATTTATGGAAAAGGCCTGGATAGATTTAGAACAATTCTATTTTTGTTTCCTTTGTATGAATTACTTTGCTGACTCATTGCAATACAATGCTAGTAACAAAAGGCAACTTGCTTTTTAATCAATGATGGATAGTTGATACACATTTCAGGAGCTGCATTTAAAGCTAAAACATAAACCATGATAGTAAGTAGGTATTAATGTTAAATCAGCTGACTTCCCAGAGTCAAAAATCAACATTATTACCAGACAGACTTATCGCCTGAGAAAATGATTGGGAGTTGCCGTTAAATGCTAGATCTATTTCATGAAGTCTTAATAATATTAAATATTTGCTGTCGTTTTCAATATACCTTGCACTTTTCTTTTAATGCTGAGAGAGTCAGGTATCTCTGTGACCTAACTTTAATTTGATTTAAGCATCAATACAAAAGCTTCATAGCCACATTGTGAAGTAAAGTGATTTATTTTTTCATTATTACTTCTGGGAATTATGGGGCATCATGGACATAAATTCCAGTGAGAGCCCTGTGCCCTTGGACAGTAACAAAAAGAAAAGTCAATTGTAGGGACATAAACTGGAATAGTAAAGTAAGGTTGAAATTGGATTGCATATAGTTATTAAATTATCTCTTTATTTCTATTTGTATATATTTTTATATAATTGTTTCACTTTAACTTTGGAAAATTTAGTAAATATATGGTTTTTAGTGAATAGCAATAGTTTCATGATGTTGATCTTAACAAAGTATATTCATTTCAAAATTTATTTTTAATAAAATAAAAGTCAAATATTTGACAAAATATTTTGACTAACTTCCTTACAATTTGCATTTCTTGTATTACCATCTTAATAGCTATCATGTCTATATATGTAAGATTAACCTGACAGAATAAAGATTACGAGTTTTATTCTTTTATGAACCAGCTACTGTTCTTTAACACCATAGTCATTCATGGTTGTTGCATATTCTTAGCTCTTGAAACTCTGGAGGAGAGGTGGTGGAGGATGAAGAAAAACAAGAGTCAGGATGCAAAGCTGAGATCAGGTGCAGCTTCCTCTCCTGGTTGGTGAGGAGCAACTGCCCAATTACTGCAGCACAGCTGTTTATAGGAGGTTGATGTTAATTAAAACCTCTCTGCCTAACAACTGCTTTGCCTGGCTTGCTTCAGGCACCTCACGTTCTCAGAGCTGGAACAGCTTGTTCATGTGGCTTGACTCAGGCACTCTATGTACTGGGGGATGGCCTTATTTTAGCCCCATGCATGTGATTAATCTCCAGCATCAGCTGATCCCTGTAACTCCCCAGTTTGGTAGTTGCAAGCAATGGGAGTAAGTTAACATTAGAGGAACTGTGTTTGGGGGACTCTTAATAGACCTTTTCATTCTTGAACCCTTTCCATTCTGAGCGAATTTACTTCTTCAGGCTAAAGATTCCCATTCCAAGGATTTTAGGTCACTGTGCTTAGCAATTTTACTCTGTTCAGCTCATTAACCCATAACAGCTGGCAATCATTAGATGGTGTTAGTGATTCAAGTTTCTTTTACAGCTAACATTACTGTGGCTTTGTTTCATATGTTTTATAGCATCACTATCATTATGCTTTTCTGCTGGATGTTTCAGATCAAGTTAAGATGATATCTATATTAATTCATCTTTTTCTACCTATCAAGGTCAGTTAAGCTTCCTCAGGACTTACCTTGGAACCATGTGCAGTACCTCTTAGTTCTTCTGTCAGTGTCAGCCATCTGGACCAGTCATAGCTATTGCTTGAACAAGTTACTTTCTGTGAAAGATTGGGAGACTTCTCTTCCAGTGACTCTCCTTATATACACTATACACAGTTGATCTCCATCCTCTGTGGTGCAATAATCTCCTTGGCCAGAAGACTGGGGACTCATTAAGTTGTAGTATGTCATAGCAGAGATTCCCTTATGTCCTAGTTCCTCGTTGACCTCAGCAGGGTAGAAATATTGGCCAGGGTAGAAATATTGGTCCCCAAACCTCAGTTGTTGAACATCCAGAAGAGAATGATAATGACATTACATTGTAATGGAAGCAGTGAGTTTAGTATTACAATTATATCTGAATATCAAGCATTTTGAAACATAATGTGCAGCCATTATTTTCTACCATCCATGGATGTTCTAGTTGTTGAATACCTAAGGAGAATTAATAGGCAATAGTTCTATAGTTTTACACAGAAAATTTGAAGTTAAAAAAACATATGCAATATTGTAGCATGATAATGACATTTTTACAACACATACAAGTTTTTCTTTTGACATAAGATAGCCCATTTATTCAGTCTAGCACATAAGCAGCTTTTACCCAACTTGTTGACTTTTCATGCAATGTCATTGAAGAAATGTGTGACACTGTCTGAATTGTTTAATGCCTAGGTTTCTCTAAGTATGGAGGCACATACATAGCATACACATACAGAACATGCATACATTTTTGTTAAGGCAAATGTCTGAACCTGAAAGAAAAATCTATCACATAAAAATCCCTATTTTACATTTTGAAAAGCCCATAAATCTGAAGGCATGGATATATTTATTATACCACAAGATGAATAACAATCATTATAGCCCTATGAAATATTTTGTTATTAATTTAGTTTTTGCCAAACAACAATATCCATTACATTTGTATATCCAATTTTAACATCATTTTGAGCAGCTGGCAACTTTGGTGGAAGTATATCAAGCAAACACTTTAAGAAAAATTTGTCCCACTCAAATAAAACATATTGGACACACAGAAAAACAAACATGCATAAGACAAATCTAAATACAAAATTGTAGTGCACTCATAAGTGACCAAATTGAATTATAATAATTCTTTTACAATTTTAGGAGTTTGTAATTAGAAATAAACTAGTCAGAATTATTTGCAGGTCAGTTAACAAAGATCTCTTATAAGAACAATTTGGAAGAAATAAAACATTTTATTTATAAATAGTGTATATATTTTTGTATTTTATTCTGCCTTAAGAATATTGACTATTTTGTCTTGTTCTTTCACGTAGCTTTCAGCTCAGTTATATCTCTGTAGTATATCAGCTATTCAGACCTTTGATTCACACTTTTGGTTACCATTTCTTGGGTATCCTTGGCCAGCTTCTTTAATTAGCCCCAGGTCAGGTCTTCCCTATTGTTGTTCATCTGTTATGGCATGGTCTCCAATGCATCACTGCCACAGGATTGAATATCAGCTTCTTGAGAGGTGTAACTGACTCCTTCTGGGTCCATATGGACAGCATGCTTTGACACCTAAAAAGGACCAATCAGCATTCTCTGGAAAGACACAAACATAACCTTGACCTCAAATGAGTACTGGACAGAGTTCCTTCCATTTTCCAGTATAAAGATCTTTCCAAAGGACCCTTCTTAACTTCTTTTCCTTTACCTGATTGAATTGTCTTTCTGTGGTTCCATCCCTAGTAAGATTTAAAAAGTTAATAGTGCATATCACAAAGTGAAGTTTATTATGAGGTGTGTGGATTTTGTAGGGAAGGAGTCATCCTTCTGTTTTTATAATTGAATTTGAGTGTACAGTGAGCAATTTTACCAATTTTTAGACATTGAGGATTATAAGAAGTTGCCAAGGTACAGGAAAGTGACAAGTTTACAAAACATTTGGAAGAGAGCACTCATATAGGCTGGGCCATTGTCACTTGTAAGTGCCTTTGGGTAGCCTTGGGCTGCTGGAGATTCCTGCTATGGGCCCTGCTTCATCACTGATCAGTGATCAGTTTTCCACATAAAATATAACAATGATAGGATAATTGTAAACATTTGAACTAGAAATATGCTTTGCTCAATGAAAATATGTAGTTATATAAAGTCAAAAAAAGTTCAAAAAGGAACATATTTTTTTCAATTTAAGTGGTATAGTAACAAATAATTCATGAATACCATATGATAAAAATGAAAATGCATAAACAAAGAAAATGAGAACAATATTACTGGAAATTCAATAGCAGCAAACAAATTGAATGTCAACTTATAGGCCCAAAAAGAGGGCAATGGTGGAGATATCAGGCTAACATAATTCTGGTTACTTCAAAATATAATTAGAAAAAAAAAAAGAGAAGAAAATGGGAGACACACAGAATGAGAATCAGGTTTTACCATGCTAAGAACTTTAGACATATCCCCCAGGAGCTGGCAATCCAGAGGATATGTGTCTTAAGAGTATTAAAGTAATATATGACAACATAACAATAGATATTCTCTAGTGATTTGTAATTTTTAAAGACTTTTCATGTATAGTTTCATGTATCATGTGAAACACCAAGAGTAAAAAAGCAATGGTATCCTCTCAGGGAAACTAAGGAACTATCATAAAAGTTGGCAAAAATGTAATTAATTGCAGAAAAATAAATGCATGGAGATCTTTATCACAGGGATCAAATAGGGAGAAATTTCCTTTGTGTGACAGCTGCAAAATAGCGCAGTTAGGGATAGTCTGTTATTAATTCTCATAGCATTTATTTTCTCTTTGCTTTTCTTCTCCTTCCACAAGAAATATGAGATAAATGGTGGGAGATTTTGTCTATTTTTTTTCAGAAATATATTCTAAGCAAAAAAAATTCTGCCTTCTATCTGGCGAGTACTCAGCATCCCTGTTTTTCTTTTTCTTCCTGAAAATTATGAAAGCAGAGCAAGCATTAAAAACTTGCTTTTTGTACAGAAATTAAATGAAAGTCACCCCTTGGAGAGATGTATTTTCAGAGACCTCAATAGCAGGACATACAACTTTTTAAAATCTGATCTACCTCAGTGTCCCTCACATTGTGAAAAAGAAAGGCACTGAGGTAGATCAGATTTTAAAAGTATGTATTTTTTGTAGTGCCCTCAATTTCTAAAGGAAGATATTGCAAAGTTATAGGTCCTGCTATTGAGGCATGGTTGACATCTTGGATGCCAGGGATCTAATCAGAATGGCTTTAATAATTGAGCATAACATCAGAAAAGTGATGAAAAAAAAGAGAATTAAGATATTTCATGTACACATACCAACTACCTATGAGGAATGTAATCTTTATATGATGCAAACATGCACAAATTAAAAAATATAAAAAGATTAACAAAAACTGGATTTTTCAAGTAGAAATGAAATGATCAGCTTAATGAAAAGGACTTTCATCCTTGGAAATTTCAAGGTAAAAATGTTGGTGGTAAATCTCATAGAAGAGCATGTATAGAACACTTGATAGTCTGATGAGTTTGCATACCTGTTGGTTACAATTCACGTCAGAACTCTCTGCAGGTTGACTTAGTATGTTTGTGGGCAGATGAGTTCTTTGAAGCATCAGATGATGACTTAGAGTTTAGTGAAAATTTGAAAGAAAGCTTAGACCTTATTCCAGAAAGCATTAAAAACATGCTCAGGTAATTAGTTATTATTGGTAACACTGGGACCAGGAATCAGGTTGTATAACTCTATGTACCTTTTTGAGTATACATTAGCACAATGTGTACTTTCTTTACTGCTCACTGTTCATGCCATGGTTATGGACTGTTTGCTATTGCTGTGTGCATTTACCACAAGATTCACATCCTTTATATCTTTACTTCCTGAAATGCTCCCCACACTAATCTTCAGTAGCTAACTACTACTCATACCGTGACAGTTTAACCCAAATCTCTCCACCAGGTACGCTCATCTGATAGCCATTATTTCTAGCAATAGAGCTGCCCAGAATCTCTTCTTTTGTAACTTCCCCAGCATACCTGTGGTGACAAGGTCACTTATGAAGTGAGATCTCTCATTAGGCTTTCAGTTTCTACATGATAATTGTACTGGGATTCTCAAACTAGAAAGTTTCTCTAGATCTTCACACATACAAAGGAATCTAATCATCATCATAATCATGTATGAATCAATCCGACCCTTACCTTGGTTCTTGTTTATTTCCAAAATGTAAAATAACCAGCCAATGACGTTTTCATGAAAAATGGCAATAATAATAATGAGAACAAAGTTGAATTTCAAGTAGTACTAATATTCAGCATAAAAATTAGATATTATTAACTCTTTGCATTTTTCTTTTTCTATATCACAGTAACTGATTAGAGATGAATACATTTTCGTTAACATTCTCAACTCAGTCTGCTCTGATGACCAAAAAGGAAATAGCACAAGGCAAGCAGTTTGCTGATTTGTTGCAAGAGGCTCTAATGAGACCATGCCCTTTAATCATCTGCAGATCCCAAGACAGGAAGCGCAGTCTGCGCCATTTTGATCCTCTGACTGGACTGTTTACTGTATTTTGTCTCCTGTCTGTGAAACTGCATATTTTGCCCTGTGCTTATGTAGCACTTTGTAGCATCTGGTGCTTGTCGTAGTGAGTGTTTTAGTTTCCGTTCCTCTTTTCCTTTCTTTAAAGTGATTCATCACCAGTGTAATGAAGGATTCTTGAGGGTTACTGTGTGTCTGCACAAAGGGAGGTAGATGGTTATACTCCTTGGATCTGATAATGGCATAGAGACACATATATCACAGAAAGTAAGAAATCCCATAGTCTACCCTCAATGAACTAGGAACCCAGAAACAGTTTTTCTAAAGCCTGAAAGCTGCAGTCAGTGGTGCTGATAACAATGTGGAACCCAGGAATGCCATGGGCAGTGGAAGATTTCCATTTGAGCTTGGGACATTAAACAGTTTTACCTTTTTCTTCTATTTGGACCTTTGGGGATTGGGTGATACCTGTGCACATTGGGAGGAAGCATTTACTTTGCTAATTCCATAAATTCAAATTCTAGTCTCATCTAGAAACTTCTTACAGACACAGCCAGAAATCATGCTGAACCACCTAGCACCCAGCACCCAGTCCAGTTGACATGTAAAGTTTATGGTCACTGTCTTCCAAGACATATATCCACTTCATTGTGCAGTATTTTTAAAATAATATGATAAGGAATATTTACAAATAAAATATATTGTACTGAATTTTATATTTACATATACAGTTACCTTTACTTGTGAACAGGTTGAGAAAGAAATTTAAAATTATCCAATTCATCAAACACACATACACACACCCCCAAAAAACCAGGAATAGGCCTATGTAAAGATGTCTAATTTCTACAATGAAATTCACAAAACAATTAAAGAATTGAAGAAGACACACATAAAATAGAACGATCTTCCATGTTCATGCACTGGGAGAATCAAAATTGTAGAAATGTTCATGTTACTCGAAGCTATCTACAGATTCCATATAATCCCCATCAAATTACCAATGATATTCTTTTTAGAAGTAGAAAAGGCAATTATAAATTATAGAATCACAAAATATCTTAGTACTCAAAACAATGCCATGCAAAAAAGTAGTAATAGAAGCACCACAGTGTTGAGTTTCAAAATGTTTTATAAATTTACAGAAACCAAAACAGTACAGTATAAAACCAGACATGCAGACTAACAGTACAGAATACAGGATCTGGAATTTGATCTATCATTTACAGCCAACTGATTTTTAATAATGGTTCTGAAAATATACATTGAAGAAATGGTAGCTCCTGCAATAAACAGTGCCGAGACAATGCGGTCTCCACAAGTAAAAGACTGAAATGAGACCCTATAATTTATTCTGTACCAAAACCAACTTAAAACACTGTGAAGAACTCAATGTAAAACCTGATACTCTGAAACTCCTAGAGCAGTGATGGTGGATCTTTTAGAGACCAAGTGGCCAAACTGCTACCCCAAACTCACTCATTTATCATAAGGTGCCAACTCTGCAATTAACTTTGAATACTAAGGTTTTCATGTAGAAAAGAAAAAAAAACCCTCATACTTTAACATCTTTTGTCATAAATGAAAAGCAACATGTGTGCTATATAATCACCACCATTATCCTATAGGAAAACACAGGAGAAATAAATCAGATGTTAATGGAGGCAATGATTGCCTGGATAAAACTCCAAAAATATAGGAAACAAAAATAAGAATTGGCAGACATAATTATATCACATTTTAAAATCTTCTGTACTACAAAGGAAATAATCAACGGAGTAGGTGAAATTCAACAATAGAATAAGTGAAAATCATTGCTAGCTATTCATCTGACCGAATATTAATGTTTGGAAGATACTAAGATCTCAAAAATTGCAAAAAATAATCTGAAGTCATCAAAATATGCAAATGATTTGAAGGCACTTCTAAAAAATCACAAACACCAGTGGCAAATAAATGTTTTTTTCAAATGCTTAATTATTATTTAAGGAAATTAAAATTAAAAATACGATGAGATTATCATTTTCAGTTAGAAAGGCGACTGTGATGGTTAATGTTGGTTGTCAACTTTGTTCACTTGAGCAAGGACCAGCAGATTATTACAGCACACTCTGAGTGTGTCTGCATGAGTCAGAGACATGATCTTGGAGACTGTATCAAGTCTGTGGCCTCTTTCTCTCTAAAATCACTCTTTCTTTCTGTTTCAGCGATGCCATGAGTATCTTTCCTTCATGATGCCCTTCTGTCATTACGTTGCTGCCTGCCTTACAGTCAGTCAGCCATGAACTACAAGCACTGAAACCATAAACCAAAGCAAAACTCTCCTACTTTACATTTGTATATTAGATACAAGACAGGCATGATACATGCTATATGCAGGTATGAAAATTTCACAGTAAAGCTTGGGAATTTGTCTAACAAACATGCTAATAATTTTAAAAAAGGAAGTATGACATACATTTGCAATAGGGTCACTGTATAAAGAGTGGATGCATTCTATAAGAGAGTTAAAGCCAAGATTTGGGGAAAATTAGGGAAAAATGTTGAAAATTTGGTTCTTTAACATTCAGTTGAATGCTCATATACACCTGATACCTTCTAAGAAAAGATGAAAAAAAAAATGAGAGGCTGAAGGGAGGAGAGGGGAATGGAAAAAAAAGTAGCAAAGTAAACCATGCACAGGTACAAATTCCCTATGGTGAATGTGATCTTATGTATATCTAAAATAAATGTTTCAGTCAAATACAAATGTACAAATAAAATAACATAAATGTACCAATAAAATAAAAATAGAACAAAGGGAATTGTATAAATCTGAATATATCTTACATTTTTAATCAGAAAATTGTATCAGAATTCAGAAATTATACCACAGATGTTCAATTGTAAGCCAGATAACTATATACTGAGAGCTAAAGTCAGTGCCTGGTATAAAATTAGCAGGCATAAACATCATTTGGATCAAAGTAACAGAACTTGCTCTGTAGTCTTATCAATTTGCTGGGATAGATTTTCACAGGTTTTTGTGCTTCTTATTAAAACAGTGTGGCTGGATTTTCTTGTAACATTAAACAGGGGAAATGTGTGGGCTTTCTTCACCTGAGAAACAGTGACTGTAAAGTGGCTTAGAGATTCAAAAATACAATACCCTCACCCCTGTAAGTGGAAGTGTCGTGAGTCTACTTTGAGAAATCTGGCTCATGTCAATAAGAGAAACTAACAGAACGTGAGAAGGGCTCTCACATCGAATGCCTTCAGGATTTTGAAACCATGACTTTTGATAATCAGTAAAGGCAAGCAATTTTCCTCACTTACTGACCCCTGACTTAGGTATTCAGAAATGTGAGACTTTCTTAATACTTATGGTGATGTTTGGGCAGTAACAAGCTTATTTCTGAGTTCTACTACCAATTAAGGTCAGCACACAATTCACAGTTCAAACACAGTGCCACAGAGCTTTCTAAAAAATGCCCTTGGTAGCCAGAGAAACTTCCTGGAGCTCCCACGTGTAAAGCCAGGGCTACATCCCAAATGCAGCTGCTGTGTCTAATACTGACCCCAGTAGATCCCTGGTCCCAGTGCTGAGGCCTCGGTAAACAAGCTGATAAACGTCCACAGTAGCCTGAAGATGCAACTCTTCTCGGCCTGAGTTGTCACAAAAAAAAAAAGATGAAATGCTGTAACTCATAATTGATTGATCTGTGTCCTGGAAATCATATTATAATCATTATTCTCCTGTGAAACACTATGCAATTTTGATTCTGCAAGCTAAATATTGTCTTAATATAAAATAGGGTTGTGATTAATTTGAAGGCAGAGAAAACTGAAATAAAAGCCAATTTATATAGAAGAAATATTTAGATTCTGGAGAAATTTTAGGTATTTTCAGGAAGTTTATGAACTGATATTTATGCACCATTTTAAGAACATTGCTGGGTCTGGGATATAGCTCAGTGGCTAAAGTGCCTGCCTGGCAAGCATGAAGTCATGAGTTTGATTCCCGGTACCAAAACAACAACAAAAAGAGAGAGAGAGAGAGAGAGAGAGAGAGAGAGAGAGAGAGAGAGAGAGAACACTGCCAAACAACTTTTATACTTCTAGGAAGAGAAAGAATTGTACACCAAAGCAAGCAAAACCAAAGCAAGCCAAACAAAACAGCATGACAAAATAATGAAAGAGGAAAAAAATATTGTCAGATGAGATTTAATTATCTGGCTCACTTTTTTATCTAATATTTGTAAATGATGAGAAGTACTCTGGTAGTAGGCCATTTTTCCCAGTAAAAGCTGCAGTACTAATTGATCAGTGAATGTGATTCCCATTCTTTCTCTCTCTCTCTCACTTTCTCTTGCTCTCACTCTGACTCTGGCTCTCCTTCTCCCTCTTCCCTTCCTCTGTAATTGAAGGCTACCTGATAATGAACGTTTGGGGAATGACAGGCTTCAGAGTAAATTTTTATTCTCTCAAGTCCTGTATCATCGAAGGGTACAGAAATCTTTCAGTAAAACATTAAGGGGAAACAAAATATATAGATGCTATCTATTCCTCTCTAGAGTATGTTCTGAGAGGGAAGGGTTTTAAGATGGATCTGCTTTTTGCTGCTTCAAAATAATAAAAAGTCTTGGTAAGACAAGGAGTATACTGTGTCCAGGTTGAGGTGGCTTGTGATTTGAAATAATATTCAGTGCAATAACTTACTCATAAAGTAAATTTTTTCAAAGTAGTCTAACCATATCTGTTCAACTATTTCCACATCAGCTGAACTGCTCTCTTCAACAAACAGTGTCACAGGTACAAGAAAAGAAAATATTTTATGGGATAAATTATAATTCTTGGTTATGTCTTGTCAAAACAGATTAAATATAAAAATATATCAGAGAAGTGACCATGAAGTACTTGGTGAAAATTTATTTTAAGCGCTGAAATTAATTATAAGAAGTAGAAAGCCATCCTTATAATTTGAATGCATATTTGAGTATTTAGTATGTGTAACCTAAAGATGTTTGTAAAAGCATTTAAAACTTATACAGAGTTCATGTTGCATATCTAGTATACATCTGACAATAAGGTCATAAGCATATTTGTATATTCTCTCTATTTTCTTCTATGGTCTGTATTAGAATATTTCAAAGTATATATTAAATTATATATATATATTCTAAAAATAGTATAAACTGTAAAACTACCTGTTATTTATGTAAAGAAAAGAAGGAAAGCAGGAAATGAAGGAGAAAGAAAGAGAGGATATTCTGTGGTCTGAATATCTGTGTTCTTCCAAAATGGAGGTGGGAATTTTGGGGCAGGTAATTAGGTCATAAAGACTGTGTCTTCATGAATGGGATTAGAACCCATATTAAAGAAGCTCAAGAGGGCCACATTGCCCCTTTCACTCCTTAAAAACCCAGCAAGAATGTGTCTGTGTCCTGGAAAACGTGACGTAACTAGACCGCGTGGAATTACCTAGGTCACAATGATAGTGAACGTTTTGAGACCGAGTTCCCAAACCACAACCCCAAACCGACTTATTTGTCACAAAGTGCCAACACCACAGTCAAAGGTCAGTGCTCCTACGCTGGGGCATCTTAGCTCACATGCCAACAGAGAGATGCCTCCCTGCCTGCTCCTGCTGGCGTGCCATAGGTTCTAAAACACTGGTAGGACTGTAATTTTAGACTTCTTAGCCTCTTGTGAGAAATACATTTCTCATGTTTATAAACAACTTAGTTTTTTTTTGTTGGTGTTTTGTTTTTGCATTATGTTAGAGAAGCCTAAAATATCTGAAACTAATATGAAATGGGAGAGGGTATAGACAAGGAAAGGAGAGAAGAGGAGGAGAGTGGGGAGGAGAGAAAATCATACACATAAGGAAAACTTCACATTACTTCATGTTGTCTATCCTTATTCAAAAAGTGTTTGTCCATAGTTGTTAAGTATTTTTACATCAGAAGTATACAGATTACTATATTTGTACTTCATGACCATGATTTAACCCACTGTTAATGAAGATATATAGATAGAGAGATAGAGATACAGAGGCAGGCAGACAGATAGATATTCTTGGCACAAGATACTCTTTTCAGAACTTCTTATTTCAACATCATAACCTGGTGTTAACCAACATCCGGGTTCTCCATTTTGCCCGCTACATTCACTGTGCTCTTTTTTTTTTTTTATAAAGCATGCTAACCTAAAAATAATGTTCACTAATAAAAATATTTTTTTAAAAATACTGGCATGTTCTAGATTCCTTAAACTAGATTTTCAACTATGTGTCCTCAAAGTAGCCTATCTCTTTCCAGCCTCAGCGCCCTTTCAACCTCGTTTTTTCCCCCTCTCAGAAGAGGAACTAGTTAGTTCTCCTTCCCACTTCCCGCTTTACCTAGTTAGTCTGCTTTTCCATCATGGTGGAGCCTTCAGGATAGCTCCAGGTAAGGAGTGCTACCCTGCGTGCTCTCCTGAGGCAGGGGCCTCAGCTTTGTTAGTAGCCTGCAATTCTCCTGCATGGCATTCACCTGGAGCATGAATTACATAGTGCTTTACATTTCAGTAAGGGACGCCTGCTGCTCCCACTCAGCTGTCAGTCCTCAGAGGGCAGCGAGTCAAACTCCCTCCATCATGGCTCTGTGAGACTGTGGAAGAAAGCCTGGTGTATCACAGACGTGGTGTTGTAAGGGTGCATCCAACACAGCAGTGAAACCTGAACTTCTGGTGAATTTTAAATTTTCTAGGATATGTATGTGTTATTCATGAGCACATTTTATACTTAAACACAATGGGACTTCTGTACCCAGCAAAATATGTGAAGAACAAGATAGGAGAGAAGTTAGACTCACACTTCACCCATTTCTGCTTTATTTATTTATATTTTTACTCAGAAAGTGTTTTCATTTTTAAATGAAAAATGTAGAATAAATCTAATACAAGTAGTTGAACTGAAGTTTCTTAGCTAGTTAGTCTCAACATTCTGGGAATCTATTTCTCTGTGCATCTGACTCCCGGAGAATTAAAATAAGATACTTAACTAAACACATCTACCCTAATGAAAAATCTCTCTATATCACTCAGCATTGCATTCTCACTCATCTTTGCCAAGCTGTATTTTATTTTGTAGTGTATGCATTTTTGTCACACTTAAACCTTTCTTGAACAAGTCAAGACATGCATAAATACATATGTAACACTTTGGAAGCAGCATGTAAAGATGTTTTGGCAACTGCAAATCTATACTGAATATTTTCAAATATATAGGTTACAGCACCGCTTTATTTACTATGTACTGAAATAGAGCTGTGTCTCATAGATCATCACAACTCTGTCAGAGTAATTGAGCATTTTGACTTTTGCTCTGAAACGCTGGAGTGAATGCTTGCTGTGTAGTTACATAGGTATAAAATGATGTCAAACTAATACTTAGATGTATTTCTGTACCTCTGATGAAACTCAATAAAGATGTATTACATTTAATATTCATATTTGCATTCCTTACATTTGAAATATTATTCTTATTCCTTTTTATTATTCATTTTGGAATTTAACCAAAACTTATTTTCGTCTGAGATTGTCACATTTCAATCTGCCAGGATCAAGAATGATAAATATTCCAGGCTTTCGATTTTTGTCTTCTGTTTACAGAGGATCATAATTTAGATGGAATATCAGCTGTTGGATACAATGTGACATGTAGATTTTAATAGATGTCATCACATTAGGATGGTCATTAGATGCTTCTTTTCCTTTACCTCAAATATTCATGCAAAAAATATTAGTAATACAGAAAAAGCTGCAGCTAAAAAAATCTGTGTCCTGTTATGTTAAATCTGTATTATAGGTACATCTTTCTGAGTTCAATTCTTTCACATTATTTTTCTTCCCTAAACTAGCCCTACAATATCTTGGAAATCTAATCCTTTTAATAAAATCTTCAGGGAGTATGTCAGGTAGGAGAAGTATATTTTGTGATGCAATTTAATAACAGAAAAATATATGGATGTTATTAACCTCCACAGGAAAATTTCATATCACACAAAGACTGGAGAAGAAGACATGAGAGTGATCTGGTTAGGTAAGGAACAGTATTGAAGTATATGTGACCCAGTCAGAAGTACTGAACTCTGCTCTTGGTCATTCTAAATGTTGTGTGACACTGAACATATGAGTCACAGTCACCAATGTATCTTCATAGTAAAAATATGAGGCTATGACTCCATCAGACAATGTTTACACTCTAATTCTCTTTTAAAATAGCACAAATTCATTAGAAAAATAATAAAGGCAGAAAGAAAGAAAGTAGTTATAAGAGACAATCACTGTGTTAGAAAGATGGCGAGTCATAAATAACTGTCGTGATCTTTCATAGTTTCACCCCACTGTGTTTTTTTTTTGCACTCTTGTGTATTCTGTTCCTAATTCAAGATACCTGCACAAATATGAAATGTGTTTCCAAATCTGAGGAAATTAAGGTGTAAGTTTCTGGCACATTCACACTTTTATTCACATTATTAAAAGACAAGTGTTAACCTGTGTGTAGATTTACAAAAATGCAGATGATGAGCATAGTTTGTACTAAAAATAGCAAAGTATCTTTGCAGAGGAATACATTTTGAGCAAGATATTAGAGGAAAAAGAGAAGACATCCAAAGTGTGCTGAAACAGGGCTTCAAAAAGTACATTAGTTTACACTGAGAAATACCAAATGAGAGACTAGGGCAGAAGTTAGGGAAAGAGACAGTGGGAATCTGAACAGAGGCTCTTCTGCCAGGTGCCTGTCCAGATTCACACCTCACCGTTCTGTGATGTGACCTGCGCCCTGGAAGCTGAGGTAGATGAAAGGCACTCTGCTGCTCTTCAACTTCAGATTCTGGTTCTGCCAGCACTAAATAGTGGCATGAAACTGGATGATAAAACGTGCAGTGAGCTGAGTGTAACTACTTTCTTTGGCTTTATTTTCTTGTCTCATTCTCTTTTCCAAAGTCTCTACTGCATGTCAAGTAGCCCTCTCCTTATAAATTACCTCTCCCTTTCCTTTTTTATTACTTTCCTCTTGAAGGCGGCATAGTAAAGATCGCTTCATTATTGTCATTCCAAGGGAACAGCACTGGCCCGACAGGATGCCTTAGATCCTGTTTTTCACTAATCTTCCAGGTTTAGAATTTCCATGAGCCACACAAAGACCAAGATAAAAGAGTGATACCAAGAACAAAATATGATTGCAAAGTTTGCTTACTTACTGCACATGAGGTGCAAAATAAGTGAATGTGTTCATGGTGACAGTGAGGTTTGTTACCTAATTGATAAAATAAATAGATTTGCAATTAAATGAAAGTTATAGAATGAGTAAAAGTTTGTATGTATAAATGAGCGCAGCTCAGGAACAGGTCTGTGGTGTCTTATTGGCCCCTGTGAACCAACATCTAGGAGAAAAACTGTAGCTCTCAGGTGTACAAGAAATACCTGGGCTAAAAAGGTTTTTCACATTGTTAGAACAGTATATAGAAGTTAGGAAACAACATTTTCCCCAGCGACAATGTGTAATACAGCATGTAAAGATAATAAACACATTGATAAGTATCCTGAATATAAAATCAAAAAGTTAGTTGTGAATTTTTCCACCTAAGGTAAGTGTCTTTAATGGGTTTTAGATACTTTCATATCTCAAATTATATTCAGTGGGGATTATTAACTTATGTTTAAATGGAATTACTGGCCACAGTTCCTGACAACGTGGAAAATAATCAAAAGCATTATTTTCCTTTACTGCATAGTGAAAAAGTGTTGTGTGTGATGTTAACAATGTTCAATAAGACCGCATCCAGTATCCCAGCATGGTAAAATACACGGGAAAGCAGCAAAGAAAGTTAAAAAGAGAGATTAAGTTTGAAGATTAAGAATCTGCGATTACAAAGGTGAGAAAGACTTTAATTCTAAATTAACAACAAGTAGTAGGGTTTTTTTTCTCTTTATTGATATAAACTTGTATCAGAATTCAAGAGTTTGAAATGAAAAAAGTACAAGTCTAAAAATGTATGGAACACTTAAATATTACTGATGTGGCTAAAGTTTAGAGTGCTATAAAAATTTCATTCATTTTTATCTTTAGGTTTGATACATTTTTTTACTGGAATAGTTTTATTATTACTCATTAACTGAATGTTTTTATTATATGCACTAATGCTTAAATCTTATAGATCTGCCAAACTTGTAAAATATTATAAATATATGATGACTCAGGTGGAATAAAATCTATTTCTCCCTAATGCAAAGTCTAAAATGGGTATTTGATATAAGTATATCTTCCACAATGTAAGAACCTACTTTCCTTTCAGTTTCAAGTTCTATAGTAGCTTCACATATTTTTCATAGTTTCTTTGCTTGTCTTCATCTTGCCACAGAAAATGTGTGGAATAATTAGGGTCACATTGAGGAGTTTGCATTCATCGAAACAGTCTTGGAAATTCACATTATTGTGCTGTGAATAGAACTTAGTCCCATAAGGAACATGTAAGGTGTGTTACAAGGGTAGATTAACAATTGGCCCAGGCAGAAGGGTAAAAAAGTCGGTAGATAAGAAGCAGTGTACACATTTAGGATAAGGGAAGTTTGAATGTTTTCTCATTTATCTTAGAAACACTTGGCTTTTACATATTTTCTAATGCCTTTTACTAATGTATGAGTTCAACCTAAAAATCATTTTATACTCTAAGTATATGCCTTACCAATTTTGACCACATACACAATTTAGCTACCTTGACTTCCACACAATCACTTTAGAGTAAACAACAATGAAACCAAAAGATTACCACACAGTTTTTAGTACATGGCACAGTTCAGTGTAGAATTTAGAAATATCCCACATATTTCTAAAGTAGACATGGTTAACTATATATTTCCTATTTTTTTTCCTGCCATACTCAATATTGCATCTTGCATTAAAAATAGCTTATCAAAACATTTTCTTGAAGTTTGACAGTTGTCTTCTTGAATGAAATTCTCATGTAAGTTGCTTAGAATTTAAATTTAGCATTTATCTCCACTATATGCAAAGAACTGTACATACATATTGTGTGTGTGTGTGTGTGTGTGTGTGTGTGCAATTTGCAGGCATTTTCAGATATTTTTATTCTGAGCACTAAATTATGACTGGAGAAACAAAGATCCATGAGACATAGGACCCACTCTTAGACTCAACCTGAAAAAGCAAACACTTAGGCCAGAATCTTGTTTATAAGTTTTACAAAAGAAGTATGTTATGAATACCTTAAGAATTCAATCTTATGCATGGAAGAGATTTCCAGAGATACCTAGGGGAAAAAACACCTCCCATGCCAGCTTATGTAGTGACATGAGTGGACCTGTAAAGTACATTATGCAAATAAGGATGAGAAGGTAGTCAAGAGGGCCTGAACTATTACATCTAATTACTTTGTAGAGATAAGACTTTAAAGCCCCATAATGAAGAAAGAAAATAGCTGAGAACTAAAAGTTAGATGGATGCAGCATTTTATGCAATGCCCTCCTCTCTCTCTCCCATTTGTGCTACAACACCCATAAACACAACCATATCTGTGTAGACACACACACACACACAAACACACACCTTGGTTACTCCAGAATTGGGATAACTTAATCATCCATTTAGATTTTAGATTCTACAGTGGTACCTCTGGCCTCAAGGTTCTGTTACTGTTATCCACCTTGGTGCAGTGGTAGCCATAAGTAAAGAGCATTAGATTTACACCAGTGGAAGGAAAGGACGGGTAATACATGATCACTATGCTCATGCTGCTGCAGAAGAATTCTATGCTTGGTGGTGCACTCCTGTAATCCCAGCATTTGGGAGCCTGGATTGTTGCAAGTTTAGACCAGCCTGGGCTACCAAGTGAGCACATGATCAGTCTGAACTGCATAATGAGACCCAGTTTCAAAAAACAAACAAACAAAAAATTCCACAGCTTATGATCTCCTAGATCCTATGAATGAATGAAGAACATCAGGCCCTATTCCTTAATTTCTACAGACTGACTTTCCTGGGGATCTAACCGATAATACTTACTTAACTAGCACAGTGAGACCCTGTGAGAGCAGGGACAGCACTCTGCTCACCGGGCTACTGATGGCCACACTAGCACTCAGAGTCTCTTCTATACTTCAGGACTATGCCCATCCCTTCCTTTCAAGCTTTGTGCTCTCTCAGGTGGCCAAGCAGCACCTTTCCATGGCTTCCCTGGCTTTCGCTGGCCAGGATGAAGGCTGGAGACATCATGTGATGGAGACAGTAACCATCAGAGTAGATGTCTGCCTGCTATGGACAGGAACAGCTGGACCTGCAAAGTTCACTTTGGCCACAACCAGATATAGAAAGACCTCAAGGATGGCTCTTGGCCACAGCATTACCAAAAAGGAGAAGGGTAAAGGGACACACCGAGATTCCTGGAGTTGCACTACGAAGAGCCCAAGTGCAGTCACAGTCATCAGCCTCGTTGGTACAGCACAGCTTCTCCTTCTCATATTCATGCCAGTTCACCTTAGAAGAGGAGAGCAATCTCGGCGTCCTAACTAGACCCCTGCTCTGCCTGGGAGTGGGACCCGAGGAGACATATGGCAAGCTTCCATGTGGGCCAGTGCAGCTTCCTGCCTGGGGTTGGGGTTGGCTTCTGCTTTGGAATTGGAGGTCAGAGGGTGGAGACTGAATTCCAGGGGAGCTCGTTTAGATTCATATTTTGAGGAGGAGGGTCTGGATGTTCATCGTACTGGCCTCTGAGAATGTTGCAGTAGATTCCAGGCTTATTTTTCTTTGCCACCCGAAAGGGGCTGAAGGAACAGAGTCCCAGCTCTTATGAGGAATTCCAGCATTGCCTGAATCTGGATATTCAGAGAAGCAGAATCTGTAGGACATAGATTTAAAACAAAATTTATTACAACCCTCATGGAATTATAAACCGGTTGAAGATAGGCCCCAGTTCCAGGAGAGTCCAGAGCACAGGGACGATCCAAAGGCGCCTAGTGTATAACTTCATCATGCTTGAGAAGGCCAGATTCATTCCTCCATTTGAGCCTTCAACTAATTGATAGAGGCTCAGACACTTCATGGCTTTCTCAGAGTTCACTTATTTAAAAGTTATTCTCCAAAAATACTCTCCAACTTAAAATGTAACATTAACTCATGAATTACCAGGAAATCAGAAGACAAAGGAATATTCTCACTTCCTTTGACTCCCTGGAGTGTTGTTGGCTGGTGCTGATGGTAGATGAGCAGACCAAGTCTGTGACCATTTTGTGTAAAATGTTGTCTCTAGCTACGTCTTCTGTTTCTTTCATACATAAGGAGTAAGGTGGTCACACAGTGGTGCTGCTGCCGCCCACTACACGGCCCGACAACTTGACACCCCTAGTTGCCAGCCCCCCTTGCTTCTAATGTCAGAGATCCTTGATGTTTTCATCATTTTAAAAATGTCTTTAAAGAGCAGTGTTTTTACTTGATATTTTATTTTAAGCATGTTGGATTGCTTTTATTTTAGTGATGTTGATTTTTCTCTCTAGCTGTTTTTAGGTTTGAAAAGTATCTTATGTTATTTTTGTCATGTGTTTTCATTTCGAAGTGTACTTATTGATGCATATGCTATTGCAGCAAGAGAGCTGTTCAACAGAATTTTCCATTATTTCTGAAGTACTGAGACTCTAGCTCTAGTTGGGGCTTGGTAGTTTCCTGTGTGTTTGTTCTGCGACTGGCAGTGTTTTGATTTAAGAATCAAATCTCGGTGATGATAGTCAGAGTCCTGACAGTTCTGGTCCTCATATCCACAGGTGCCAACTATAGAAGAATACGACAAATAGAATATGCATAAACAAACAAACAAACCAAAAAGCTGATACCTATAACCTGTAAAACTTCCTACTTGTCAGTACTATTAAAATCATCATCTGCCATTCTTATAATAACTTATATAGATGTTACTATGTGTCTAATCTGTATCTTCTGAATCTCTTATACTCTTGGTCGTGGGTACCTTATTTTTCCTTCTGTCCCATGGCTGTTAAGAATTGACTGTGGTACAAGGAAGGGCAGAACCTCATCAAGACCTGGCTTTCCTTGTCTCATACCCACTCACAGATCCCACTTTGTCCTCTTTCTTCTCTGGCCTGCCTCTTGAATATCATCTCTCAGCTAATGCCAAGGGATCATTGCTAGTAGCAGACAATCACTCTTGAGAAGCCATTCTCATTTTGTTCAACAAGTCCATGTTTTAGTCTGTTCTATTTAAAAACTCCTTGAAAGTGTGTGTTTCTTAAATCTGTAAATACTTGTCTTCCATAATTATTTTCAACACCATGAAATCATGCTTTCACACCCATGGCAGCACCAAGCCTCCTGTTATTAAATCTAGGTTGTGAAACTGCAAGGGTGATTTTGAGTTGACATTGTTTGTTAGACCCCAGCAGCATTTATAACAATGGATTTTCCTCTCTGTCACTGAATGTTTCCTCTCTCTTCTAGATGTTACCACTTCCCATTCTTCCTGCATTCTTATTGCTGATACATTTGATTTCCCTGGCATTCATCATCTCCTGCCCTGATGTTCCATCACTGAGGGTGTTTTCTCTCTAGTTACATGTGTGTACATACATGTATGATTGTGTATGATTGTATACTTCATCTTCCTTCAGATTAATGTAAGCTTTTAAGTTTCTTCTATGTTCTTTACTTGGAAGTTCTTTTTATTCGCACCTCACCCTTGACTTTTTGAAGACTGAGCATCTTATTTTTACCAACATCTTAAAGGTGATTATGTTAGTGTGTGTCTTTGTCATTTTTGGAATAATTACGTTTTTCTTCGCCACCCTATTCCACTGCCTTCTTTGTCAATGTAAGATTCCTGGCTTTCTGGGTAGAATGTACCTTACTTCTGTGTAAACTTATTTAAAACAATTTTTCAACTTCTTAAATGGAGTAAATGATCTATAATCCTTTGATTCCTAGGCAAAAAGAATTTCCACCCAAGTCAATAGGATCTGTACTTGAGTAAAGAGAAAACAATCACCCTCTTATATCTGAACTTTGTTTTCTGAAATGAGCATACGTTTCTTCCGGAGGTGGTATTATGTCAATGAAAGACTCCAAGTCAATTATCTTCAAACAAAATCCTTTCTCCAATCAATAAAGAGCATTTTCCCTTTTCGATTGACAGACATGAGTTAATGTTGGCATAGCTCTCAAGTACTTATCACTCTGCTAATGAGGGTATTATTTTCTCTGTAACCCCACAGGAGCTGGCATCATGAAATGCTAGACATAATGTGATCCTGAGTGACAAGTGCTTTTAGCGAGCGGTAATTATAATGCATAGCTATTGACAGGAGAATGTGCTACCTGCCATCTCATTAGGAACAACATACAATATTTTGGAATCATAGGAGTATTTTTTATTTGAGCATTTATTGCAGTATTTTCTTACCCAGGTTTTTTCTAGAATCTTCTGTGTGACTCTTAGTTTTCATTGCAGGAAAACTTTGATTATTGCATTAGGAATACAGTGAACAGCTGACAAATTGAGCTTGAGTGTGGAGCAAGTGATGAAACAAGAAAAAAATCATGTTGCCATTTCTTGCTTTCATTTTATTCAGCACTGACTAGTTATTTATAAGCTAATAATACTTTCCCTGATTGTTAGTTTATTCTGATGTTCCTAGCTTATTATATTTAATGCATTTAATCTCAATAAAATATCAAGGTTTAGTTGGTCATACATTCTGTCATCTGGTCAGAATAAAAGCTATGAATTCTTGGTTGAATGGAATTTACTGAATCAACATAAAACAAGTCGTAGTTGGGAAAAATCTGGAACTTTCACAGAATAATACAAGTTCTTCTCTTTTCTGACAGCTAATTATTTTGAAATACACTAGCATATTATGAATTCTTTAATAATTTGAAATAATTAGCTATTTTCAATGTCCATCTTATTCGAATACTAATATCAAAAAGAGAACAAGTAACTTGATTCTTTAGTTCACCATTAATATGAATACATATTATCTCACTTTACACATATCTTAGATATCTTATATAATGATTTTCCAGTTGTTGATGACACATGACTGCCATATATATATATATATATATGCATATATATACATATAATAAGTGAATATTTAATTTGAAAGTATGAATTACAGTAAAAGACACATTGTCATTACTCCCCCTCAAAATCATCCCTCTTACTTTAAACACATGTGTTTCATTACTCTTCTCCCTTTCTGAAGAAGTTCTGAAATTCTCTTTTGTGAGTGTCTTGAGGAGTTATGATCAAACGGACACTGCTATGCTGTTGGAGAGTACCACGCAGCAAAAAGGCAGGCTCATAAAATACAATGGTGTGAAAAAAAAAATATATATATATATATATATTTGAACTCAGAGACTCTCTATTACTGATGTACATCCCCAACCCTTTTTACTTTTATTTAGTGATGAGAATCTTGTCCGTTTTTTCAAGTTAGGCTTCAACTTGTAATCCTCTTGCCTCAGTCTCCAAATACCTGCAATTATAGACACATGCCAACACACCTGGCATATATTTTTTTATTTTTATGTGTTTGTGTTCCACATTATTTGCATTCATATATTTTATGAGAAAGATTTTGACAGTCAAACTCTGAATTTTGTCACTCAAGTTTAAAAGCAAATCAACTTGAGTCCTTGGTAGGAAAATGAATGTTTTGAGATCACAATGTCAAGTGAAACAAATCAGACTTACAAGCTATATATTGCATGGTTTCCCTTATATGAGAAACTCAGAGCATAAATAAAGAGCAAAATGAAAAATAGACAATGGAGAGTATGGAGTTAGATATTCTTCAGATTATAAAGGGATCAAGAGATGGAGGGATGGGATAGGAGGAAATGTGCAAAAAATTGTAGTGTGTACATGTGACAACTCTTCACAAGGATTGCAAACGTTATGCACTGCAAACATTTATTAAAGAAAAACAAATGAGAGCCAATGTGGTATTATTAGGCTGCAGACAAAGTCTAGAACAAAACAGTAAATAATATTGTTACTATCAGTTAGACTATTAGCTCAGATAAAAAGGTCAGCTACTCTCAGTTGAGTACATGTTGGTGACTCACTTAACTACTAAAACCTCTCTTACCTTCTTTGGGGCTTCAATGTGGAAGAAAGAAAGGGCGACACAATGGTGGATTGCATCATAGCACTGAGTATAGACATGCATGTGTGTGTGTGTGTGTGTGTGTGTGTGTGTGTGTGTTAAAGATAATGTACATGATAATTTTCTAAAGCGGTAATTATATTGAAAATTACAATCCAGAAGCAAGACACACTGCTATAATATAATGAAATATTGATTGTAGGCAAAGCATATGATATTTTTAACAGTTTCGAGGCATTTATAATTTCACATTTGTCTTTATATTCATTATGGAATAACACAGTCATCTTTCTTATCTGATGTCCTTTTCATTCATAAAACTCTAAGGTAGAAAAGAAGCTTTAGGATCGTATCCTCCAAATTGTTAATTTCATATTCACGTCAAGCACAAAATTAGCCTGTTATTGATAAAATTAGAACTGAAATCTCATAATCTGCAATTTTCATGATAAAATGCACCAAGAAAAATGAACCAATTAAATAGAAATATAGCTGCACCTTTAGAACTTTCTCCATTCCTTTTTAACTGACCATATTGTCAGCAAACATTTTTTGTTTATCTATTACTTTAGAACATGTTTTTATTTTATTACATTACCTTTATGAAAAGGTAAATAAGTTCCCTGTATATGACAAGAAATGTTCCAACCAGTTGAAAAACTATACATAAAAGTGTTTGAGTAATTGGGAATGGTGATGCATGCCTTTAATCCCAGCACTCGATTTAGCTCAGTGGCTTAAGCTCCTGCCTGGCAAGCATGAGGTTGTGAGTTCAATTCCTGGTACAAAAAACAAAACAAAACAAAAAAAAAAACCCAACAACAACAACAAAACAGCACTCAGGAGGCTGAGGCAGGAAGACTTCAGCAAGTTTGAGGCCAGCCTGAGATACAAAGTGAGTTCAAGGCCAGCTTAAACTACGTAGTAAAATCCTGTTTCAAAAAGACAAAATAATGAGCAATATTATTGCTATCTGCATTTAAGAAAATTACTCCAAATAGATGAAATATTATTTATTCATATAACCTTGCATTTGCTCACTTATTCCACAAATATTTATGAAATATCTACTATATGAGAGGCATCATTACTCTTGGGGTAAAAGACTGATAATATAAGAGAAAAAAATGAGAAAACTACTCTAGAGATAGTTTGCTGAGCAGAAGCATGAATGAGGAGCTGACAGCTGTGAAGTGATCTCGTGAGAGAAGGAAACACTTGAGTCTAGACAGAGGACAAGAAAACCAAAGATCTAGATGGGGTGTGTATGGTGGGGTCTAAAGCACATTTTTGTACTGTAATGAAGAGGGCGCCATTCACATGCAAACCTCTCATCTCTGCACCAAATAACCAGAGCCTGGCTATCCTCTGAAGGGAAAGACTGCATATGTTTTGAAGATTAAACATCAGAAATTACTGAATTTCCTTAAAATAGATTGTGGTTCACAATTTAGACCATGGTGTTTACACCAAGAAAATGTATACATGCAGGACAGGAATAGTTAATTCTGGAAACTAAATTTCATTTTTGGGAATTAAAATTTTCAGGACAAAATGGTTTGGGAAAATTACTGAGAGAATTATTTCATATTTGGGAAAATTACTGTGTTCAGAATAGCTGAAAATCGTGCCAACATATTACATGGAGAAGTAAATCCGAGGTAGTGAGGAATCATTAATTGACTGAAAACTGATGAAAATGTACATTTTCGCACTACCTTTCAGGACCATTTAGAGAGCAGGCAAAAAACAGCCTTTTTCTCTGAGCACTTTGTCCCTGAAATTAACTTCAAGATAAAATCCAATATACAATCAATTTTGCCCTTATATAATTCACGTAAGTGTGAATATGTGCTCTCTCCCCAACTCTAATCCCACCCTTTGGCAGGGCAAGTGATAAATGGTCCCTATTTCAAGAAGATAATAGACGGATATGGTGGTGAATTGTGGGGACCTTGCTATTGGGTTCAATGTAGGATCTCATCTTTATTTGGAGATAGATAAATGCCATTAGGGGAAGTTAGAAAAATGGTTTGTGACTTCTACCTTTAAATAAAGAAAGCACTGCCATTCACAGAGAACACAGAAGTGTTCTGAAAACAGCCCAAGTGCCCATCAACTGGTGAATGGATAAAAAATGTGGTGTTTTACATAACAGAGTACTTCTCAGCCAGAAAGATAAAATTGAAACATTTATAGCTAAATGATTGGGCCTCGAGACTGTAATCTTCAGTGACATAAATTGAACACATGTATGTAAACATTGCATTATCTCTCTGGTGTGAGAAACTGAAAATGTAAATAAGAACCAAAACATACACTAGATAGTGTGAAATAGGAAGAAATTGTTCAAAAGGAAGAGGGAGCTAGGCAGGGAGAGGGGGAAAGGAAGGAAGGGAAAGAAAATGAGAAGAAAAGAAGCATAAACCGAGAACAGCTTTGTGGACACGGAGGGGAACAGGGCTGGAAAGGAAGGAATGAGAAGTAATCTTAAAAGTTCAGATTTGTAGTGAATTTCTGGAAGGAGGAAGAGACAGAAGAGAGAAGAGGTAAAGAGGAGAAGCCCAACAGCTGCCACAGGGCTCTCAAGAACCAGGGGCCAGGGATGGAGCTGAGCAGCAGACCTGGCAAGCGCAAGGTGCTGAGTTTAATTCCCGTTACCAGAAAAAGGGAAGGAGACTGTCGCTTCAGGAACATGTGATAGGGAATTCTGCGTGAACCTGGAGGGAAGGCAGGATGAGGCTGAAAGTTAGTTCTCAGGAAAAAGAGAGAAAAGCAGACAAAGTTACTGCTGCCTTCCATGCCGTTGGAGATGACCTGAGGCACTGGGAAGAAGCCAATGGTGACGGAAGTTTAAGAAGTGAGGTTTAAAAATGATTTTGAAGAATTAAAAAAGGATGGGATGAGTGATTAAAATGTGTATTTTTGTGGAATCTACCTGTTTCCCTAGGTTTGCAGAGAAAGCTTGAAATCAACTTGGAATAGAGCCTTGCAGGGGACGGGTGATGACCTGGTACAGAATCTGAGAGGTAAAGTGACTCATAGCACCCTCCGTTTGTGTGTGATTGTGGTAAAATATTAAGTTAGCAAGTCAAAGAAAGCAGACAGTAAACAGAGGAACCAGTGGGCGAAATCCGAGCTGAATGCCTTGCAGAAAGGAATCTCCAGGGGCAGCAACTGGAAGAGTAACTGCATCAAAGGAGGAGTTGGCTAGAAGGGCAGTTGCAGGGGAGTCAATGGCCTGGAATGCAGTGTTTAGGTGTTGATATCATTTATTCCAGACACTCATAAGGTCTAGGGCATATTCATATATAGAGGTACAATGTTACAAAATACCTGGTATATCCTATTATATAGAAATTTCAAGTGGTATGGAGATACTATGATTTACCATGACAGAACAACAACAAGGGTGGTGGTATGGCATATTTTAGAACTCCGGGTATTTAATTATTCAATGATTTGAATACAATGGGGCATTTTAGAGGTTAGAAAGGAAAAGTTAAAAAAATGAGAGGAAATGAAAAAAACAGAAATGTTTAAAATCTGTTATACTCGCATTTATTTAAAAAGATTTTTCCTGAATACTTCCAGAAGTAAATAGATTTATAGTCTAGTAATATATTCTGTAAAATTAGGAATGTGTCACTTTTTAATAGTGTCTAGGATATAACTTCCATGTTATTAATTCCCAAAGTCATTGTTTCATTGATCACTCTGAGCACATTATTTGTAAAACCAGGCTTATATTACTACAGTGTTATTCTTTCTCAGTTGACCATGCTCAAATATTGTATTTTATATAGTGGCAGCATGACTCTTGAAAAAGAATAACATCACACCTTTCAAAAAAGTAGTTGATCTCATATTGCTTTAGTTTACAATTTAATGAATGACCTCCATGCAAAGCTTTTGTGAGAGACTGCATGTAGAGAAGGGGGAGTTTGGGGATTATAAACAAAAGTGCATTAAGGCGAGACTGGAGTTACTTAGGAGAGGACAGCAATAGATCAAGCTTAAAAGGACGACATTAATGGGAGTTATAAGCACACATCTCAAAACGAATATACCCCAAAGAATTTATAGAACACCTCTCATAATTGGAAAAAGACAGATTTTACAATTATCCTCAGGACAAGCAGCCGATAGAATAAAATGCATAGCTTTAGTGTCAAGAACAATATATGATACCAAAGGGAGATTCAGTTAAAAACAGAAAAGTGAAACGGAAGAACGAGGCAGACTATGCAACAGAAGAGGCCTTTATTGAAGTAGAATATGCTAAAAACACATCAATGCCACACTAAAGTTAAAATAATTTTAATTACTATGAAAAATATGAAAACATGGTTTCTAGAATAAAACTGCAAGTAAATCAAGAAGTACTGTCACATAAATAACTAGGTAGGTGATTTTGAAATTTCACTATATGGAATAAATTTTAGAGCAGTGGTCGTGAAATGAGGACTTGTGTGTTATTGTGTTTTTCTTTTATGGCAAAAGACTTTAATGTGGAGTTGGTTTTTCTAAACTAAAACCTTAGTATTCTGGTTCAATTGCAGTGTTTGCACTTTGCAATACATAAGTGGTTTTTCATACTGCAACCTGGCATTTGGTTTCCCATTACTGTTATAGAGAATAAGCTTTACATTTTTCATGTTTTTGTTGGATATTACTGAAGTATTTAGTAAGAAAAAAAACCTTTTAAATAGTGAATTAAGGTGAGGATTAGGTTAACTATGTGAATTTTGTAGACATTAAAAATCTTGATAGATGGTATGAAGGCATCAGATTAAAATAATGGAACGTCTGAGTTATACAAAGGAGAGGAATGTGAATTTACATAGGGAAAAGAAATGACACAAATCTTGGTATGATTCTAAGAGGCCAGAAAGAGGAAGAGGGTAAATAAAAATAGTGATTTGGGAGGATAATAAGAAAAGTGGAATATCTTGAGAGCCATATGGAGAGGTATTCTAAAAAAAAAGAGCAGTCAACTCTCTCAAAGTCATTAAGGGAAGGACAGTAATTGGCCATCAGGTCTGTCAGCATTTGTCTAACAAAACATCTAGATGTTTGATTGCCTCAATTTAACTATTTCATGGAAAGCATTGGATATATTTGGATATAGAACCAGAATGAACAGTGATGTAACAGCAGGGGTAGAGAGCAAGGTTACCAATTTAGTTCAAGGGCAATGGGCCTCACAATCTCCATATATTGAAGCACCTAGCATTTTTGTGCTTCCTTGTCTGAAAATTGACTGTGTCAGGTATCTTATGCTGTTTCTGTCTTGCTCTGGTGAGACTCTAGGGTTTCAGTGGTATCCAGTTTTTTTCCTCATGTCTTCATACTAGGCTGCAAGTGACACCTATCATTTGCTCCTGATGTGCACTGTAAGAACTCAAGAGGGCAAACACAATGACAGAAGGAGCTACCAAGACTCTCATACCCATTGACATTCTGCTAGTAAAGCAGTCACAAAGCCAAGGCTAAAAGGAGCAGGGCTGGGAAATAAAAGCACCAAATTTACAAAGAGGCACTAGTAATTCATATGAAAAATGCAACTAAATCTATCATAAGGCTATTTATATCAAGAGAGTCTTTTGAGTTGATAATATCATGACACAGTTGCATCTTTCTAAAGAGCAAAGAAAGAAATACAGTGCAAGGGAGTGAAGGATGGTGGCAGAAGCAGTATCCTTAACAGAGGTGGGAAGAAAATGTTACAGTGAGCAAACTGGAGAACATTGCAGAGGTAGGAGCAGAGCCCGTTAATGAATTCTCATGGGAAGGAATAGTGAGGTATGAAGAGATTCATTCTGGTGTTGTGTTGAAAAATGGTTGTTTTGTCATTAAATCTCATATGTTCCTTCCTGACCATGTTTTTTGTCGTTTGTCATTTCTTTTGTCTAAATAATATTTTGTTTTGTAACATATTATCATAACTCTTCTAATTTCAGCTTTTTTTGAAACATAATCTATGTCATGATTTCCAACACTTATCTAAGCAAGTAAAACCCAAAGTGATACCTCAAGTAGTGTAGATATCTTGATTTTAACATTGTATTAAATGTTACAGTTTCTTTTCTATTCTATACATTAGTGTGAAATCATATATATATATATATATAATATGACATATTTGTATCTTTTATAGAGAATTGTATATATGTATATATAATTTAAATATATGTATATAACATATATAATTTAATATAATTAAATTAGAGTCTCTGATGAAATATATACAGAATGATTACATATGGAAATATAATAATTATTATACTTTAAAATTATATGAAACTGTATATACATATATAGGTTTATATACTAATAGGAGTTCTCTGTAGAGTTTCTTGAGAAACAGCTATTGAATGCTGGTTTATACACAGTGCTCTATAAACTAAAAGACTGATGGGCATAAACTATCCAGGCTCATTCTCATCCTGTCCTCTGAGTGTCTTTCAAAACTAGACAAAGACAATAGAATTTACTGAATCTAAAACCCCCTTTATAAATTCAAATCGGTTCCAGAAAATTGGTATCAAGGAGAAAATGGGAGAAATGAAGAAGATAAATGGTCAATATGTTTATTTATTGTCTTATCTAATTATATGGTAAAGCTTGATTTTAAAGAAATAGTTTGCATATCTCTGGAAAAGCATCATGCAAAATTACAAATAAAATTTTGTTACATTTACTTTTAAAAATAACTTTAAAGACAACATTGAAAGAAAGATCTATGGAGAGACAAAGACCACTATGAAGGTATAACAAAGCACATCCAAGATATATTAATGTTAAACTTTGAAAAAGATTCTAGTTAATTAACACTGAACATGTTTAATAACAGATTATCTTCAGCTGAAGACAGTTGGCAAACTCAAGATAGGTCAAAAGAATGCATCAAAGTATGGTACAGACGAATAAAAACTCAGGATGCTCAAGAGAAATTGAGGCTTAAAAATTTGGTAAGAATTTCTAACATTTTTGGATTCCCTAAAAAAGAATAATAATGCTGTATTGACAGTGTATAAGAAGTTACTGCTAAGAAATTTCTACACTAACTTAAAGATAAAATTCATAAGTTTGTGAAACTCACTTCCTTAAAAAAAAATCTCCAAAAGTAAGCATTAGTAAAATTTCAACCCTAAGTAAATGATAGTGAGTTTTCAGAAAACTGCAGGTGGGAGAAAATAGTAAAAGTAGTGAGAAAATAGAGTATCTTCAGGGGTGTAACTAAATGACAACTTAGTCAAAGAAGGAGGATTCAAAGCATCAATGCAAGATGTATTGTAGTGGCAGTAAATAGGTAGGATGCTGAGAGACAAGCGTCCCCTAATGTGCCACTTTTTTATGTAAAGATAATCTCTTTCTAAAATGATAAAATACTGTTATTTAAAGGAAAAAATAACAAAGGCATAGTGTACTAGAAGGTCTTAACTAAAGAACATAGTTCAGGCAAGAAAAACATCCCAGATTTGTGGTTGAGGTAAGAAAGACCTAAAAAGCTTGAAGAAAATGGATGATATTGAGGCCTGATTTATTAAACAAATTACTGCTGGACATAATTAAGACAAAAATGACTATCGAACAGTAAATTACTCTGAATTTTTTAGGAGGTATAATTTTACTGGTAGATTTTACTGAAAAAAAAAAGGTCACAACTATGTCAAATGAGTTAATTGATGTTAGTTTTATGTTACTTGTGTCAGGAAGGTAAAAAGTACGTGATGATTATAAGTTATGATAAGTTGAATATCTGTGGCTCTATTTTATCTATAAAACCCCATGGCACCAGAGCCCATAACTTGTAAAAAATAGGAAAGTTAGAATGATGAGAACTAGAAAAGGAATCAAGACATAAAAGAAGGAAGAAACAAGCTCAAAAAAATACCGCAAGAAAAACAAATACAAAGCACTAAGTGATAGAACCTGACATTTGTGCTCCTAAATGTAAACATTAAGCCAGACACAGGTGAGGAACAATCCATGACAGCTCTCTTCTTTTTTAAATTTTTTTTTATTTAAAGAGAGAAAAAAAGAAATATTACAGAGTTTCAAAAAAAGGTTAAACAGTAAGAGATCACTGGTTGATAAATTACATATTGTCCTTTTAGAAGATAGTTGTTAAAGTTACAAAATTAGAGCATACAAAGTAGACATTCAAGCAGTGAGACTTAAAACAGATCTGTTCAACAATCCAACAAGAACTTAGAAGTATGGTCATCAATCCTACACACTTAAATATACATGCAGTTATAACTTTTATAGCACTTCCTATTTCCTCTCTTTTTTACAATAGCGATTATGCATTTTTAAAAAAATTTATTTAAAAAGAAATAAAGCAAAAAATAAAGTGTAGCAACAATACAGAATTCTAAAAAAAGAAAAAAAAGAAAAAATATTAAATCATTAGTTGATAAATTACATATTGTCATCTTGGATGTAGTTGTTCAAGTTACAAAATTAATGGATACAAAGTAGACCTTCAAACATAGTACACTTCAAACAGTTCTGCTCAAATATCCAACAAAGATTCAGCAATATTGTCATCTATTTTACACACTCAAACATACATGCAGTTATATCCCTTAGAGCCCTTTCTTTTCCTCCTTTTTACAATAGCAATTGCACATTTTGGGTTTTATTACTCTTATAGTTCTTATCACTTTTTACACTAGAGACACAATATGATATTTATAAATATGATTCTTATTTATTTCATTAATGAGGATAGTCTCAAGTTGTCTCCATTTACCTATGAAGGCCTTAAGATCATTATTTTTATAGCAGAGTAATACTCCACTGTGTGAAAATATCACATCTTTTTCATCAACTCTGCAATTAATGGGCATCTTGGTTGTTTCCAAGGTTTAGGTATTACAAATTGTGCTGCAATGAACATGGGTGCACATATATCACTGTGATATGAACTTGTTAGTTCTTCTGGGAAAATACCCAGGAGGGGAATAGCTGGATTGAATGGAACTTTCAATCCTAGTTTTCTGAGAATTCTCCATATGGATTTCCATTGTGGTTGCAACAGTCTACACTCCCACCAACAGTGGAGCAGTGTTCCTTTTTCCCCACAGCCTCTCCAACATTTGTTATCAGTTGATTTTTTGATGACAGTTATCCTTTCTGGAGTGAGATAAAATCTCAATGTTGTTTTAATTTGCATTTCTCAAATGACCAGTGCTGATGAATATTTCTTCATGTATTTATTTGCCATTTGTATATCTTTCTCTAAGAACTGTGTGTTCATCTCAGATGCCCATTTTTGGAGAGGGTCTTTGAATTTGGGGGGCTTGATGTTTTTCAATTCTTTATATGTTCTGGATATAAGTCCTTTGTGTAAGGGGTTGCTGGTTAAAATTCTTTCCCACTCTGTAGGTTTTCTGTTCACTCTGTTAGTGATTTCCTTTGAAGTATAGAAACTTTTCAATAATATGAGATCCCAGTTGTTGATTCTTTGAAGTGTTTCCCATGCAGTTTGCATTTTGTTTATAAATTCTCTGCCTACCCCTATGTCTCCAAGACTTCTATCTACCTTGTCTTCCAGTAGATTTAGTGTTTCTGTTTTAATATTGAGGTTTTCGATCCATTTAGACTTTAGTTTTGTGCATGGTGATATGCATAAATATAGTTTCAGTCTTTGGCATGTGGAGAGCCAATTTTTCCAACACCATTTAATAAAGAGACTATCCTTTTTCCAGTGGACATGTTTAGCCCCTTTGTCAAATATCAGGTGGCTGAGTGTCTTTGTAATTGTGTTTGCATCTTCTAATCTGTTCCATTGATCCTCAGGTCTATTTCTTTGCCAGTACCATGCTGATTTTATCACTGTGGCTTTATAGTACTTTTTCAAGTCAGGAATTGAGATGCCTCCTGCCTTGCCTTTGTTGCCAAGAATTGCATTTGCTGTTCTAGGTTCCTTCTGTTTCCAGATGAATTTTAGGAGTGTTTTCTCTAGATCTGTGAGGTATGTCAATGGTATTTTGATTGGGATTGCATTAAATCTGTATAACAGTTTTGGGAGTATGGCCATTTTCACAATGTTGGTTCTTCCTAGCCAAGAGCAAGGAATATCCTTCCATTATCTAATATCTTCTTCAATCTCCTTTTTCAGCATAGTATAATTTTCATCATATAGGTCTTTTACATTTTTAGTTAGGTGCAGTCCCAAGTATTTCATTTTTTTAGATATTATTGTAAAGGGAAATATTTCAATAATTTCTCTCTCATTGAGTTTTTTGCTTGTATACAGGAATGCTATTGATTTTTGAGCGATCACTTTGCATTCAGCTACACTGCTGAACTTGTTTATTACCTCTGGTAGTCTTTTAATGGAGTTTTTTGGGTCTTCTGGATAGAGTATCATGTCACCAGCAAATGGTGATAATTTAACTTCTTCCTTTCCTATCTTTATTCCTTTTATTTCTCTCTCTTGTCTGATTGCCCTGGCTAGTGTTTCCAGCACTATATTGAATAGGAATGGTGATAGTGGACATCCTTGTCTTGTTTCTGATTTTAAAGTGAAAGCTTTCAGTTTTTGTCCATTTAGCATAATGTTGACTGTTGGTTTGTCGTAGATGGCCTTTATAAGGCTGAGGTAGATACCATGTATTCCAAGTTTCTGAAGGGTTTTTATCACAAATATGTTGGACTTTATTGAAAGCTTTTTTCTGCGTCTGTTGAGATAACATGTGGTTTTTGTTTTTGGCTCTGTTGATGTGGTGTATCACATTTATTGATTTGCATATGTTAAGCCATCCTTGCATTCTTGGAATGAACCTCACTTGGTCATGATGTATAATCTTCTTGATGATTTGAACAGTTGTCTTCTTAAGAGAAAATCAGATCAGAGCAACACAGATGTCAATCCTCAGTAATAAAGATAGGGAAACTGTGGTTTGTTTTCCAAATGAGAAACAGTATAGCAATAAAAATGAATGAATTACAGCTTAAGACAAACTAAAAATTACTTTTAATAGAAAGAATAAAAAATTATTCAAAGATATGTGGTCTGTATTCATTCATATAAAATGTAAAACCAAGAAAAAATAGGTTTATAGATTTTTTTTCAAAACCAAAAGAGTAAAGGTAAATCTGAGTATGTGCTTCCCTGTAGAACAAAACAAGTGATTCTGACCAAGAAAAAATCATTTATGTTTTCTACAGTGAACTGATTGTGTTTTATATCATTAATAAGAGCTTGGTCATATAGGGTCTTTGGTTTATTGTACCCATAAACTTTTACTGAAAAGATCTTTATTTAGGACAACTGATTTCACTTTAAACAAAACTAGAAACCTTTAAAAATACAAATGCGTAATATTCTCAGTAAGTTTCTTTTCCAGGTTAAATATCCAAGGTTTTGTGACTTTGTTTTTCAGTTTGCCTCTTTGCAAATCCCTTCACCATCCTGATGTTCTCCTCTGTTCTGACTTTGTCTTATCCTGCTTCTCAGACATGGTGCACACCAGCTATGAGTGACCACAGCACCTGTAACTGCAGCTGTGTGAGACACAGAAGGAAGGATCCCAAGTTCAAGCTTCACTGGGATAACAGTGAAACTGTGTCTCAAAATCAAATTTACAAAAAGGTGAAGATGAGGTTCAGTGCATCCTGAGTTCAATTCCCAGTAAAACACACACACACACATGCACACACACACACACACCAAGGCCAAAAGAAAAATGTTTATCAACAGAAGCATAGATTCAAATTGATTTAGATAGCTTCCTCTCATCAGAGGAATCTGTTAATTCATTCTCTTACTGTAGCAAACTCACCATAGTGCTGACTCACATAGGCATGTTGTCGATTAAAATCCTTATTTATCTCTGTCAGTTCTTTCTGTATTGATATAAGTGAATTTTTAAATAGCAATAAAATATTTTGAATTTGTACATCCTGTTTTCTGCCAATCATGCTCACTGAGAAAGGTTATGAAAGTTATTTTGACAAATTTTAGTTTTGTTTATCTTTCCAGTTTTAAGTTTTCTCCATATACAATATGGGTAAATTCTACATGTCCATTCATTGAACTATTGCTTAGACTTGGTTATAGTCTATAAAAATTGTTACAGAGAAACCTGCTCACTGGAGAGTTTTGCTTTGAACCTCTTGTCAGTTCAGCAACAATGGGTTGGGGGTGCTATGCTGAAGTTCCCTGTTATTGCCCTGTGCTGCTCCTGTCACTTTGCTGTGTTTTTCCTTTGGTGGCTCTGCTGTTTCTTCTTTATAGCATGTGTCTCCTCCATAGCAGTAGTTTTCTTGCTTGAATAGAGCACCAGAATCAGGATTAATACAGTCCTGTAAGCTGAAGGCCCATAGCCAGTAACAGAATTCAAGAGCATACACCACACACCTTTCCTCTAGTATGACGAATTCTGGTGGCATTTTATCCATCTTGCCTTTTGGACAATCATGATACAATTACAGTACTTTGTAAACTCCATTGGCTGACACATTGTATGATATTTACATTTTTAAAAAATGATATTATTATAATCATGAAAATACAAATGAAACCCAAGATGTGATTTTTGTCACTGTCTACCACAAAAAATATTTTGTAAAAGTTTGATACTAACGAGTATTACTAAAGATGTGAGACAATGAAAACTCCCAAATGTCACTGTGGGAGAATTTTATATTTTCTGGTAAAGTAGAATATCAAATCCATACAGCTCAATAATTTAGGTAGTAATACATTCACCAGGAAGAATGTACGAGAAAGTTCACCATATTCTTACCAGTGTGTGTGTGTGTGTGTGTGTGTGTGTGTGTGTGTGTGAAAATGACCCAAAACCCCAATAACAAGAAAATGGATAAATAAATTTTTACCTGCAGATATCATGAAGTATTATTTTATCGCTGTAGATAAATTTCACTAATGCAAGTGATGAAAATAAGGATGAAATATATATATATATATAAAAGATACATGAGGTCTTTCATATAATGTTGAAAACTTTGTTTTGAATAATAAATTTAGGGATTTAGGCATGTAAGATAAAGTAACAAAGCACATCAAAGTTGACCTGATAATGATGGAGGTGGAGGTATGGAGGTATATTTGGGAACAATGGGAGAAGAGTAGATGGAAAACTGAAGTCTTAGAGTCTTCTCTGGGAGTGTGGATCAGTGATAGCGAACCTTTCAGAGACAGGTGCCCAAACTGCAATCCGAAACCCACTTGTCTATTGCAAAGTGCCAATGCTGCCATTAAATCTGAATACTGAGATTTTAGGTTAGGGAAGAAAAAAACCTGATACACTTAACATCTTTTGTCTTAAAAGAAAAACAACACCCATGTCATATGTTTGCTACCAGTGATCTAAATGGGAGACACCCAAGCTCTTTTTGTATCTTGAAGCATAGCATAGTTTTTGAGCTGTGCACACTACCTATGCAGTTCTAAAATTAATAAATTTTGAAAGGAAAGAAAATGTACCTATGTCCATAGTTAAGTTACCACTACTTTAAAAGTAGCATAAGGGTTAACTTTTTATAATACATTATATCATAGTCATGTAAGAAATACTGAACGTCATCAATATGTAAAATACTCTCTTCTTTCATTTTTCCTCTTCTGGTTCTTGCTTGGAGACACCTTTCACCCTTATTTTCATAAAAATTTCTGAGTTCTAGTTTTCTCCAAAAACCCTTTTTAAGGGTAGAAGAGTGTGGGACAGAACTTGTTGCAATTCTTCCCCTTTCTCTGTTGTCTAATGAAAACATGGCAGGATATTTTCATTGAGATTTGGTAAAAAAGCTAAAAAGTGCAATTATTTCAATCTCCTGATCATGTTTAGAAATTGTGAATTTTATGCGTATATAAATACCTTGAAACCAATACAAATTTTAGACAGAGAACCTCAATACGACATGTTGGTAAGGAATCTACTCGCTGATATCATCATTATTTAATGAACTACACAATAGTTTAAGGCTAACAATGAGATGTTATTAAATCCAAATGCAATGAGTCATTGTCAAAAAATATTGAGTTTATAACATCTGACATGTATAAATGCCTCTATGTTTGTGGTTATTTTCCTTTTATCATAAAACTAGAGACAGTGTCCCCCAGGGAAACATGTATTACACCATAAGGAAAAGTGTGTATACATATTTATAAGCCTCCTGCTTGCAATTCATAACTATAAATTGTACTAGAGATTGGAGTAATCTTTCTGAGATTGGGTTTTGGATTTTAGAGCTGGTATTTAATAGTAGAGTTTGTAAAATTGAAGTAAGTCCTAGGCCTTTGTTACATCCATAATTGTCCCAACTAGAGGAATAAAATCCATGCTGAGATAAATGTAATCACTCACAAAGCAGTTCTTGGTTAAATTGTTTTATTTAAAAGGTAATCTTTGTGGAAAAACAACACTATAATTTCATTAATTGAACTCTGAACTTAGTATACAGCAATACAATGAAGGGACAATTCAAGACAGAATTGATCAAATAAGAGTAAATACTATTTTAATTTTCCTTCTTATGAAAGGTGTATTCAAGCAATATACCTACTCAAAAATATTTTAAAAATAGAGAAAAAAGAAGAGCAGTAAACTCATAATATATTAGAACTGCTTCTGAATGTACATGAACTCAGGAAAATCACAAAAGAGATTCTGAGTTTTGAAAAAACAATAAAACTGATTTTTTGTTTGTTTGTTTTAAATTCATGCTCAAGTTCCCTTGCTGAACCTTTGGGCTCATTTATAATCTGAAGCCATATTCTATAGAAAACTGATATTTGTTTTATAAGCACATACACACAAATTGAATTGCTTTCACAGAAAAAATAATATGTCATACTGCCTCAATTAATAAATTGTTCTAATATATTCAGAGCATGCTACCCCATTAGTTTCATTAAAAAAGCATTAGTATTTTAACAATGCCTTGAGAAAAATGTAATATATTTATAATGTGTAATTTTCATAATCTTTATAGAATACAAATAATTTTAAAATAAACTTGCATAGCAAATGATCTTGATGGAAAACACTGATACTTATGACTATGGCTATGGAAACTATGTACATATTTATTTTTGATTTCTTGCATGATTATTCTGTATTACAACCAATTAAAGAGAAACTGATACATCACATATAACTACATTTGAAGACAATTATTTAAAAATAATAACTAATGAGTGTGGTGATCATTCTTGATTTGTCAGCTTCATTGGGTTAAGGAAGCCCTGGCTTGCTTCTGCATATGTCTGGGTGGGTGGTGGAGGTGTGGTACTGGGTGCTACGGATATGATCCCTCATCTGCTCCTCCCTGATGTTGTCTTGCTCTGGTTCCTGCCTGCCTTGAATGAAGAACCTTCATGCCACCAAGCCTCTCTGCCATATTGTTTCTCTCTTGATATAGCCATCCATGGACTGAGCTCCAAAGCACTATTAACCACCCGAATCCTCTCCTCCTATCATCATGGTGTTGGCCATTGAGTCCATCAAGAGGAAAGTCAATTAATATGAGAAGTCATGAGAAAACTAGAGAAACATTTCAGCTTTTCTAATCCTGCACCAAAAACGTACTTCCATCCCCTAGCTGGTGGACATAAATACTGTTAAATGTGTTCAGAGTTATAGCTCAAGTGATATTTGAGTTTTTAAGAGATAATTTGGGGCTGCATTAGTGAAGAAGTTTTCTAGCTATAATTTAGGTTAGTTTCTATTTAAAAAAATACTTTGACTTCTTAGGAGTAAAGGCAACTGAGTTTGTACACATTGTACACAATGCTATATCTTTTCAAAATTTAATATATGTATATAACTATATTCTTTAATGAAAATTGTACACAGGATACTGACAGAAAAATGTTTGAAATAATATTCCGACTTCAATATTACATAGATATAGCAGTTACGAGTCTAATTTGCTTAAATTATTTTAGGGCATACCCTAAAGTTAAAGGTATAATTTTACTCTCATCATTCTGTTACCTGCCTATAATCTTTGAATTTGTTTATGCTTTTTCTAGTTTCCTTCTGGGCTACCTCCTCCTCTCAGCCTACAAACCCACCTCAGGCTTATTACCATGATGTAGGAAGTTATTAAAATATGTTAATGTACTTGACCAAGATGACTTTAAATTAAACCCTTATCACTTTCTGCCTTCCAGGCTGTCCACACTATATAATACCTGGAATAAGATATTATTCTGTGATGAAATCGTTACTTAGAAAAAAAGAAAAAAATAATGTTATGGCCTCTATCCTCATAACCGTGGCCATTTTCGCCTTATCAGCTCTACAATTTAAAAAAAGCTGGGGATATCAAACATGTGCTGAATCCTGTTCCGGGGCAGGAAAACTCCTACACTTCGTGTGTTTCAGGATCATCCTCATTTTGTAGATGAGGGCTGAGTGGCTGAGTAGCTTTTACAATGTCAGAGAGCTAATCCAGGACACAGTCCTGAATCCTCCCAAGCTGCCTGGATTTAGGGTCATTGTTCTTAGCCATGGTAAAACATGGATCTTTAAACGTTGTAATAGAAGGAGGAACAATGAATCCATGTTTTAATGTTCTCTCGCTATCTTGAGCTTCTTTGCATGTTCTATTAGGTACAAATACCTTATGATTCTAGTGAAATAAAGCCAAAGACTTGACTTTATTCCTTGGAGAAGCAAATGAGCAAAATAGTTGCTGAGAAACTAAGGGACAGCCCTGAGGTTATAGCTCAGTAGTAAACTGCCAGCTTGGCAGACACAAGACCCTGGGCTCCAGCCCCACACCTGAAAAGCTAACAAATACATGATCAGAGTTCACATTGCTTTAAGGTATGGAGAAAAAGATTGGGAAGCATATTTTCCTTGGCACATGTGGTCTTTAAAATCACTTTACCTTCCCCCCTTCCCAACCCCACTTCCCTTCTTTCAATGTCAGTTCTGTCATGATTGAAGTTCTTTCTGCTTCCTCCTGAGTAATATATGGCCATGACCCTTGGAAATTCTACAAAGGATGCTCTCTTTGGCTCCTACGCTGCCTTGCAATAAACTTTCTTGATTACCCTTCCTCCCAAACTTTTTTAAGAGACTGTCATTATTTAAACTCTAAAACTGAAACAAGGATCCTGCTTGAAGTCTAGAATTATAATGTATATAATGTATAATGGCCTTTTAATGCATCTATTTGTTCACTCCTATCAGCGTCCTACATATTTTATAGTCATCTTAATTCCTATTGTGTTGTTCAACATAGTTAAAGGTGTTAGAAGAGGCATTTAGGGTTCTAACACTAGTGTGAGGCTCATCTCTACCTCTCTGTTTACCTGTCTGAATTAGCCTGTGTGGACAGAGTAAGGTATAGGCTCATGCTCTGGAGTCTGGAAAAGCAGCCCATGAGGAAACCCCAAAGAATAAGCTCTAAAGAGTAAGTAGCTGTCATGGAACCAGTCTCCTGATTTCAGCACCAAAGAAGGGAGCCATATACCTTTGCTGTAGCGGAATTTAATATTAGGATTATGTATATCAAGGGAAGTAGGAAATTCCAGGGCATACAAAGTGTGTTATGTATTGTGAGGGGCTCTAGGAAGTCACTGTTGAACAAAAGGTAAAGAGGACTTTAAAGACACATGAGCATAGATCAGATGCACATCAGCGCTACCTGAATTCACAGGGCACAGAAAGAGATGGTCTCATACTCAGACAGACAGCAAAGTGGATGGCAGTGACAAAAGGGAGGAAACACATTACCCTTAACAAATTATGACAACTACTGAGAATGGTTTTGAATATGATAATCTCTGTAGGAATTTATTAGGAGTGTTATAATTTCCTCTGAGAAGAAAAAATAACATTTATATTATTAAATATAAGTATTAGTAAAATAAGTCAATTAAAATTCAGTTTGTAAAATGGCAAAAAATATATTAAAGGTTGTTGACATTCCCAAACATTTATTTAAATGTTAACACTTAGGTACTGTGCCTCTCAAAAAATGCAGAAAACAACAAAACTTATCCTCCAAAACTAATCGCTCACAGTGTATGATTATACAACAAGCCTCATAATAAAAGTCAACACAACTGATAATAATACTTACTCCCAAAATATGTTATTACATGGAAACCAAACAACCATCTAAACCAGAAAGGAAGTCTTTAATTTACCCAGGGAGTGTGTAATGGAAAGTAAATTTTGGACAGTCCTAATTGCTGAAGTTTGAACAGGAATTGATATTACAAAGGATTTGCTTTGGGGAAAATAAACCTGACTTACAATATGAATCGTTTTCTAGTTCAAGAATTATGTTGGTTGGTACAGTTTTGTACTCCAGACAACCTAATTCCTACTATCTAGAAGACTGTCTATGAAACTGAGAAGAAAAGATAGTTAGAAACACTTTTTTGTGGGTTCTGCGCTTGATCTTGTCTTCTCCTATAAGGGGAGTACTCTGGGGCACAGTTAACCTTCAAGATTCTTCCTGTTTCTAATTTTGGGGAAAGAAAGTAACCAAGGAAAAGCGTTGAATTCCAGCTTATAAGGATTTACCAATAGGAGATCGCAGTAAATGTCTCCTTCACTTAGAGCAATGAGAGTGTTGCTCAGTAGCAGTGTGACACTTTGCAGGCGAGCTGGTTCTTTCTGATGGGCTGGAGGGACATCTGACAGCTTAGGGGGACATGCTCACGTCTTAGGGGCATATTGAGCCTCCACAGTCCTGCATATCCAGTTCATGCTGTGGCTTTCAGGGAGAGAAGGCCTCAGCCCTGGACCCCAGGAGCTTATCTAACCTTGTGCTCATCAGTTATCTTAAGGAAAAGGAAAATTTAAGCATTTATGATTCATAGCACATGTAGTGTTCAATATTATGTTTAAAAAGTTAATAAAATTTCATCATGAAGATAGATGTGTGGCTGTCTTGAAATTTTAATTTTAGAAGTGATTTGTTTCTTTCTCCCAGAAAGGCAATTAATGTTAATACATGCCAGTTCATAACATCTGCTTTTGTACCTTGATTGTTTCTTTGTCCTTTAAACATTTGTTTCATCTTTCATAGATTTGGCCACTGGATTCTTTTAAAATATTTTTCAATAAACATTAAACTAAGGCAATCATTTCTTTTTTCTTGGTTTGGGAATATCCTCTTGAAATGTTGAACTACTTGCAAGGTTTCCCTTAAAACCCCCAGGAAATCTTTAAGTCTTTGAAAACTGAAAAGCTACACACACACACACACACACACACACACACACACACACACACAATATGGTATATATTAATACGGAACCAAAAGGACATTCTACCAGCTGAATAATGTCAGGGCTGAAATTCACAGTTCCCATCTCATTTGCTTTCTTAGAACATGTTTTATTTTACTTTTCTCAAGGGCCTATAGTAGACAAAGTGTTTATCAGATGCTTTATTAAAGGACTTTTAGACAAATCCCAAAAGAGAAAGGCAGTTGCTGATTCTCTTCTCAGACACAGCACATGAAAAGACTGCTTTTCATGCACGGGTTCCTCAGCCAGGTCCCTCTGGTTATTGCCTCTCCAATGAGTGATCCATACAGCTCTCAGAATTATAATGCTTAGCTTTTTTTCAAACTGAGTAATGAAAATAGAGCAAAATTACAATGTCGATTTTGCTAATGCAAAGTATTCCTCTCCAAGATTCATTTAATGTCCTATTTTGTTGATGTGTGAAATTCCTAAAGCTTACAGCAGTACTCCTGGAATTTGGGTTACCAAGCAGGTAGAAATCCTCAGATAAGTCATCAAAACTGTCTTACGTTCCTTCATACAAAACCTGGACTTGTTAAAGTTTTGAAAGTCTGAAGGAGTCACAAAATTATCCTTTTATTTATCAGTCTATTTATATACTCTAAACTCATATATGTATATATGAATTGATATTAAATTGAGACAACTGCAAATCCACCATACTAAACCTTGCTTTTTATACATTTTTAAATACGTTCAGAACAGTAACTTGATATTCTCATTACCACATGAAATAAAAAGATCCCCAGGGCAAAGGAATTAAGATCAAAAGAACTCTGCCTGCCAAACCTACACTCCATTGTCATGAAAGAAACAAAATAATATCTTTTTATATTGTGCTTAAGTAATGAGGATGGTCTCTAGTATAATTGATAAACTGGTACGTTTTTCTCAAATAAGTTTTCAAGGAAGAAAACATATTGACACATTACTGAATAAAATAAATACTTTTTTTCAAGTTTATCAGTAATATCCAGAAACTCTCTTTTCTTAATGCACTTTGAATCCCAGGCATGGTAAAATATTACATGACTTTTTTCTGGAGGTAGTTTCTCAGACAGATGCATCACATTTAAATGATGAGAAATCTCAGTGTTTATTATTTAGTCAATTTATATTACTAGGATTCGGTGTGCTGCCACCATTTAATCTCTCTCTGTAACCTGTTTAAAAACTATTTGCCTTAAATGCATTTATATAGCTTTCTGTCACCTACCTCGCTTAGGAAAGACTGAATTGGAGTGCAGACACATTTACTGTTTAGCACATAAAATTAAATGGAATGTCAGAGAGAGACAGAGAGAGAGAGAGAGAGAGAGAGAGAGAGAGAGAGAGAGAGAGAGAGAGAGAGAGAGTCTTCATTTCTTAAAAGTATTTGAAGACCTTGCACTTGAGGGCTAAAGATAAGGAAGCTTCATGTGCAGAAAGAGCATCCTGATATTTCTATTGCTTGCTTTTTCTACATGTGTGTGGTTTGTGTATGTGGACATGCAAGAGGCAGGCTCAGTATCAAATATATTTAATAAGTTCACGAAAGGAAACCAAGAACAAATGATGCATTTTAGTTGTATTTATTTAACTGTATGTTGACACTCTGTCACCAAATACTCACTAGTATAAAATTTTCAGATATCTCAATGTCTAAATGAATTTATATAAGACTGAAAGTGTATTTATAATCTGGAGTAAAATCCATTTCTTTTATTTTTTCCCTCAGTATCTTAGTAATAAGTAATATAAGTGATGCCTACTTATATTAAACTATTTGTTTCACATTTATAGGTCAAATGACAAAGCAAGGATCTGTTGGTGAACGGTGTGTATTGTAGACACTAAAGAAGTGAAACTGTGATAAAATATTCTGAAATTTTTCCTTTATATAGTTACCAAGGGGACATACCAGATGCGGGCAGGTTGCGGTTCAAATATGACCTAGCAGCATGAATATTAAGAAATATGCTTCACTGTTTATCCAATATGTAGATCCTACATTGTTGTATATTCAAGTACCTACACCGACTACCACTCACTTTTCAGTAGCTAATTCGTTTTAACAAATGGAATATATTGTTCAATATTTGTCAAAGTAAACTTACTAACATTTTACCTTTGTTCTTTAAAAAGAAAAAAGAAAAAATCGGTTAATTTATCTTTTATGTATTGTGAACAATGACAGTAAAATATAGCAGAAAATACTGCCTCCCCCAAAAGCTCCATTTGGTCAAATATTTCTGGATATTGAAGTGTAAAATGTAACATTTTAAGGAATTTCTTTATAGCCAACCACTGTGGACACACACATACTCCTAGCAATGAAGGAGGCTGAGACAGGATAGAAATATAAAGTCCCACATGTCCAGTTTAGTGAGATTGTATCTTAGAATAATAAAAAAAATATTTTAAAAGTGCTAGAGATGTAGCTTACATGGATGTGTACAGTTAGAAAACAATTACAGCTGTTTGGCTTCAGTGGTAGAGTAGTTGCTTAGCAAGTATGAGTCCCTGAGTTCAAATCCCATCACTGCAAAAATGAAAATAAGTAAATAGGTAAAAATTACCACTAGCTATGCATGGTTCTTGAACTATATGATTAAATAGAAAACTTTTATGTAATGAAAGAAATGACCTGTTTCATGATATTTGGAAATGAGCCCTCTCTGGAGACAGATAGCCTTACCTATTATACTTCCATCAAGCAGACATTGTTACACTGGAAAGCTCTGGATATGACACTTCTAATTTCAGAAATTTCAACTTATAGCTCCACGTTAATTATGATGCCTACTTAGCATCTTTTGTGGGTGCAAGTGAGTGAAAAATGGAGTACCCAACTGAAACCCTGGGATACTGATGCCAGTTAAGGCATCTTTATGAAGTTTTTTGAATCATGGTGCTAAAAATATTTAGCTGGAAAATAATTATTCTTTAATATTATGGGCAATATATCAAGAAGCTCTAGGAATTGTATTATAAAAAATATATAAGCTGTAGGATCCTAGATAAAGTTGCTCTTTTGCTCTATGGTTTATTCATTCATTTATTCATTTATTTTTTTGACAAAGGCCTTGCTATGAGGTGCAGCTTGGCCTTGAACTCACAGCAGTCTTCCTGTTTCAGCCTCCCCAGTGCTGGGATTACAGGTGCGAGATTCTACACTGAACTGATATTGTTTACTTTTTTGGCTCAAAATGAGTGGGAAGAAAATGAACACTTATGGGAAGCATTTCCAGTAACCTGTCTCAGAAAACAGTCTTATATTAAGTAGATCACACACCTTAATGTTCTGCAAGTGAATGTCACCTCTCGAGTTTATGATGGATGCATAAGTGATAAATAAAATAAAACAGTAGCAATGAAGCATAGGGATCCACCAGATCATACTATGTTGTGAGGCTTTCGCTTTTCCTAGCTCTGGGTCAAAATAGTTGGGCTTTTGGCAAAATTAACTTTACACATAACTACCTCATAATGTGCTAAGCAGAGTCTAAGTTGTGAAGTTAACATTCACTTTTGCTTCTCAAAAAAGCAAGAAATCTGAGGAAAGATAAAAAAGATCTTGTCTAGCTCCAAACCCTGGTTATGGAAATCACTGCCAATTTTATGCTACAAAAGAACTAAAAGACACATAGTAACTTCTACAAATAGACTCAAGCATTTCCTTCATCACACATACTTGGTGAGGGACCCCATGATCCATCCTATTATTTTTTTCTCTAAATACGGAGGCAGTCATCATTCTTTGCTTTGGAATAAAATCTGAAACATACTTTAGAAACCAGTTTAATACACTGTATTTTCTTTTTTAAAGAATTTATTTAAAGAGAAAAATATGCGAAAGAAAAAATAATACAGAATTTCAAAAAAATTAGCACTAAATTACATATTGTCATCTTAGAAATAGTTTTTTAAGTCACAAAATTAAAGCATAAAAAGGAAAATCAAACAATGAGAGTGCAAACCATTCTGTTCAATGATCCAACAAAACTTAGTAATATGGTCATCCATCTTACACACTTAAGCATACATGCAGTTGTATCCTTTAGAGCACTTTCCTTCCCTTTCTTTTTTACAGGAGTTATTACACATTTCAGATCTTATTAGTCCTACAGTTTTTATCACTTTTTACACTAGATACACAATGTGATATTTACAAATATGATTCTTATTTATCTTCAAATATAAAAGTAAAACTAGTGATTGATGACTTCTTTCAAAATAACACAGCTTTAGAAATGGCTGCTCATGGTGGCCCAGATCCATCAGCTCAGGATTTCCTGGTGTATCCTGTGCTTCATAAGCTCCAGTCCTACTTTTTGCTTCCAAAATGTTTACATTACATTTTCATCTTAGTGAAAAATAAACCACAAATAGAATACAGCTAACTAACACATGATGTTATTGTTGGAATGGCCAAAGATATTGAAACAGAGTTAAGAAAACCAAGAGCCTATAGCCACACAGTCTCTGGAGAATTCCCCTCTCTTGACTGGATGATTGCTATCCCCTAGGTCAGTGATGGTGAACCTTTTAGAGACCCAACGCCAAAACGCAACCTAAAACCAACTTGTTTAACACAAAGTGCCATAACTGTAAGTAAGCCTTAATACTGAAGTTTTAATTTAGAAAAAAAACTGATAATATCTTCTGCCTTAAAGGCAAAACATAAGAATTTTATGTGACATAGATTCTCCTTCTACCCTAGTATTATCATCTCTTAAATAATAATGTGATAAAGCATGTGTTGTATTTTGTATATAACAACTCTTGAACTGAGACTTGCTTCTTTTTTTTTTTCCAAAACAGGAAAAAATGTATTGGTCAAAAATGATTGCCTACTATTTACATTTTACAAATCAGTTTATCTATGAAAATGTTTTTGTACACTGACGTGATTTAAAATTTAACATTATAGAAATTATATAATTAAAGAATTGTGAATACAGAAGAAAGATCACTCAAGCTTCAGATTTTTAAATGCTGACTAGTATTTGCTTTCCTAACTTTTGAAAATGTATATATGCCCATGTTTCTTTAAAAATATCCAATGATGTAAAAAATTCCATATTTTTTTAGGACAAAATGAAAATACTTTGTGAATGGGGAGAAGTAGGGAATTTGAAAGGAGGGGGTGGGAATGGGGAAAAAAGAAGAATCAGGATATATCATGTACAAGTTCAAATCCCTTATAGTGAATGTATTATGTGTACCTGAACTGTACCCATAAACTTAACTCAAATAAGTAAAATCATTCCATGTGAAAAATATAAGCATTTATTCTTCCACTCACCAATTATTCTACTCTATACAATTGTGATACTTTTATTACTCCTACTTTATCACTAATTTCTGTTAACTTTAAAAATATTCATATGAACATCTTTGTTGTTGCTGTTTTGTGAACTGATAATAATTGTATAATTATGTTTCAGCATGGTAAGATAAGGTTATTAATTTCCCGAAAGTAATCCCATCTTTTTCTGCTTTAAATTATCGTGAATTATACATTTCAAGCTTATAATTTAAATTCATTGAAGCAAGTTAAATCTCCTAATGTAGCCATGACTGAGTAAATTCCACACAATAAACTGTGGCACTCTTTATATTACTGTGCTATTTAGTAATGTGGGTAATTTGAGTTTAATCTTTTCTTTCTATTTCCTAAAAAAGGTAGATTGTAATCTCTAAGAGATCATTTATGCTATTATTCCTTGGATATCTAACAGCATCAAAAACAATTCCTTCTGTATTAAGTCTCTTATAATATCAGAATTTTTGTTTTCATAGCTTGACATTTACCTAGAGTTACTGAATTACCCATTCATGTTAAGACAGAAGCATTTAATAATTGGATTTTCTTCCCTTTGTTGAGAAAGTAGAAATATTTTTCTCTTTGATGCGTTGTATATTTTATGTTTTCCCTTCTACCTGTTATTTTCATACTGAAAACAAAAATCAATCTTTCCTACTTTCTAATTTCTGGAAAGTTAACAACCTCTCACTTTCTTTGCTGATAGGGGTTTTTCTCTTTTAGAAACTCTGTATACTTATCTTGTTGATTGCTGGGAGGGTTAAAGTCAAATGCTGTACTTTAAGAGAGTTTAGAAGTTTGAGCTTGCCTGTGTTGATTTTAAGTTATTTTCTATTTGATCATAGTCACCTCATTAAACAAATACTATATTTTTACACTTAGGAATGTTATTTTACATTATAGTCACTTATTACGTTTAAGTTATATTGATGAAATATCTTTGACTATAATTGTCCCTTAAATTTCTATTTTCAAATAGTAAACATTCTTAGATCTCCTTAGAAATATTAATCCATTCATGTTTAGATTTATTCAAAGGTGTTACTACTTAGTAAATACTTACTATTTAATCATTCCTGATAGCATATTCTAAGGTTGAAGGATGCATAAGGCCCAGGTCTTATCTTTAAAAGCTCACAGAGGTACCACATTTGTAATACATTATGAAATGATTGACCAACTTCTATTTTAAAATTCTGTGCTCTCAATGCAATTTAGAGATACTGCATCGCTTTTTCTACTCCACTCCTATTTGACTGCAGCGTTCTTTGACAAAAATTGCTTCTCTCAATTTCTACATAACTGACTCAACTCAAATGACACAGCGAATTTTTGCCTTAATATATTAGGTTGCCTTCATATTCTGGGAAATTTCTATTATAACATTAAATTCCCACTTCACCAAAAAACGAGCTAAAGAAATAGTTCAAATTCCCTTGGGGGAAGATGAAAAGAAAAGAAAAATTAAAATTCCACATTTTACTATCTTTTTTAAAGATTTGGCTCTGATTTAAACAGCACTGATTTATAGAGTAGATAAGACGATATAGCCACAACTACAAGTGTACTTAACACCTCATCTTTGACAAAGAGGCCCAACATGTGCAGTGGAAGAAAGATAAGTCTCTTTAATAAGTGGCAATAGAAAAACTGACTTTCTATATGCTAAAAACTAAAACTAGATCCATGTCTATCACCATGCAATGAACTAAAATCAAAGTGGATCAAAGATCTAAATATTAAAACAGAGACACTAAATGTACTGGAAGATAAGGTAGAAATCTTGATGACATAGGAGTGGTCAGAGAGTCCATGAACAAAAATCAAACTGCAAGAGAAATACTTCCCAGAATCAACAACTGGGATCTTGTCTTATTAAAAAATTTTGCATGTCAATGGAAATCTCCAAAAGAGTGAAAAGAAAACCCATGAATTGGGAAAATATCTTAGCCAATTGTCCCTCAGACAAAGGACTTCTATCTAGAACTTATAAACAATTATAAAAAAATCAGGCTCTGCAAAATTCAAGGACCCAATCCAAAAATGGGCATCTGACATGAATACACACTTCTCAGATGAAGAAATAGAAATGACAAATAAATATATGAAAAAATGTTCAACAGCAATGGTCATTTGGAAAATGCAAATTAAAACAACATTGAGATTCCATCTCACCCCAGAAAGAATGGCCAAGATCAAGAAATCAACCAACAGCAAATTCTGGAGGGCTGTGGGGAAAAAGGAACTCTTTTGCACTGTTGGTGGAAATATAGATTGGTGCAACCACTATGGAAATCAGTGTGGAGGTTCCTCAAAAAGCTACAATTAGAGATTCCATTTGACCTATCTATCCCACTTCTGGTCATTTTCCCAGAACAACTGAAAACATCATACCACAATGATATATGCGCACCCTATTTTATAGCTGCATAATCTGTAAACACCAAATTTGGAAACAGCCCAAGTACCCATCAATCAAGGAATGGATAAAAAAAGATGTGATATTTTTATACAATGGAGTACTACTCAGCTGTAAAGAAAGATTGGATCAAAACTTTTATAAGTAAATGGTTACAACTTGAAACCATACTTATAAGTGAAATAAATGAAACTCACATGTATAAATACTGTATTGTCTTCCTAGTTTAAGAAACTGAAAAATTACATATTTTTCAAAATCTACAATAAATACTATGTAACAGTGAAAAATTTTTCAAAGGGGAAAAGTAATTGGAATAAGGGAAGGAGGAAAGAGGAAAGAGAAAAGGAAAAATACATAAATTTGTGTGTGTGTGTGTATGATAGCTAAACTGACTATACTACCTAATTGTATTAGTCATTGGAAAAGAACAGTTAATACTGATATATTTAAATCCATTTTACAGGTCTATATCTGTTAATCTAAGCAACCCCCTTGAAGGTAACAATATGCAATACTAAACAGCATTGATTTAATTGTTTACATATTTATAATTACTTCAAATTAAATTATAGTGAAATATTATAGTCATTCATTAGATTAAAATGTTTATCTGTTATCTGTTTAAAATGTAATAGGCTTTTGAGAAATTAGGATTGTGCCTCCATGGGTAAGGACAGAAATATTTCTCAGTGAGATTTATTTATGATAGTTAGTACTGTTATATAATTTACCCAATTATAATACTTTTTATGATATTTGAACATTGGCTGCATATATGACAGCAGTTTGTAAAGTCATTTTGAAACTCAGAAGTGTTGTACAAAATATTGACAAAACGTTAGTTTTCAAAACCTTTGTTTTTCAACCAAGACTACCTAGAAATTGAAAGTAAATAAATGTTCATCACTTTGATCTTATCTTTAGTTTTGAATTCAAAGAACAAGTAAATCATGTCACAGAGCAAAGCATAGTCATTACCATCATTTATGTCTGTTTCCTAATTGAGTACTGAGTAATTTCATTGGGCAGCAGGTTTGAAGACTATTAATTATGCAGAAAATAGCACTCTGCTCCAGCAATTGTCCACTTCAGCTTGCCATTGTAAAACTAGAGAAAGCAATTTCTGATTCTTAGAAATTCCACAGCATTATATAAAATGCAGAAACCAACGGCTTCCCGAAGGCTCTGATACCAAATAAATCTTTCAGTAAGGCAGAGAACACAAAACAGAAAAACAAAATGTTTATACCCCATCTTATCCTTTCTTTATGTTGTTTTCAAATGTTTGATATTTTCCCTGGTAACGAATGAGTACAGGGTATCAATGGTGACTCCTCAGCCCCATTTAAATTTTAGTTGTTTATCTTCAGACAGGGTCTTGCTGAGCCATTAAGTTTCCCAGACTAAGTTTGAAGTTGCGATCTATCTGCCTCAACTTCCCAGAGTGCTGGGATTACATGTTACAGAAATGCACCATCACAGCAACTCCTATTAATATACTTTGCTTCCAACATTTTTCTAATACTATAGAGAATTGGGAAAAAAAGCTCTTTCCATTAAATCTTTGTAAGCTGAAACATTTTACAAATGCCAGCATCAGTTTTAGGATCCCTTGATCCATATATATTACCATGAAAAGCAAACCGTTTTTTTATGGGCATTGAGAGTAGGGAGCAAAAAGTTCATGCCTAAGTGGATGAGTTCTTCCAATCTCAGCTGTTTAAGTTAAATCACAAAGGTTCTATTTAATGCAAGGTAAAGAACTAAATGGAATTGCTTTAGAAAACAAAATAAAACAAATTCTTTTCTGATTAGAGCTCTATCGTGTATGCCACAATGTATAGCGATACGAAGTTGAATGTGATTCGTACCTAGAGACGTTTTCTGCCTGCACTAACACTTATCAGAAGCTCATTCCCGGAAAGTATGAGACACTGGTGAGAAATGCTAGCCTTTTCTCATCGCGAGAATGTTTCCACTGTTACTCGACACAGTGCTCTCACAACTTGTGAACTGAAGTTTGCAGAAGTGTGGAGGTGAAAGTACTGAAATTTTTGTCTGTGCTAGAGGTGACAACTAAAAAGAGACAAAATGAGCCTTACCGAATGTCTTCCCGTTTAATGTGTTGACTTATTTTCATTTTATTTATTTGTTTACTTATTTATTCGGATAACAGAAACATGTTCATAGGATGATTCCAGAAATGATTGATGTAGGCTACTGAAGAAAAAGGAAATAGATTGGCACACTTCTGATACATGCCCTTGAAGTGAAAGACCAAGAAGTCAAGCATTTTCACTTTGATACTGTCTTCTGTGTTTGTTTGTTGCTTGTTCCCCATTTTACTGGGAATCCTATACAACTTGGCCAGCAGTTGCTCTGACCTTTATGTTGTTTTATGGTGTAAAGTTACTTATCTGCCACTTTCACTATCAGGAGTAGAAGAACAAGCTATTTATTTGAACAACAGACCTACAGCTAGTTTAGCAGCATTAATGAGTGTAGGACTTCTGGATGCAGAGCAGGTGGTAAGGGATGGGGGGGAAGAGGGGCTGCTGTCGGAAATCATATGGCTACAAAAGAGGCAACGAACGCCTTCATAGTTTTCATGAGTAAATCCAGTTCTTTATGTATGTTTTAGAATTATTGTATACCTTATCTATCGATTTGTTATACTATAGAGGAAGACTTCCCTTGCATCTTTTTCTTCATTCTAACATATATTTCTGGCACAATTCTGTGAAACAAATGTTCCTCAGGTTATTGTCAGGTTCTCCTTGTCCAGGCTTTGGCATCTTAACTGTAAGTCCCTGTTTGAAAGATTTCACTAAGTTCATTGACTTTATGTTTCTCGTTTCCAAAATTATAATCATCTCCTTGAATATTAGATTTTTCTCCCTCTCTGTTTCATTTTTATTTGGTGTTTATCATATTGCCTCTTCACCCATGTCTTTTTATTTTGTCTACTTACTTTATGGTTTCTTTTTCTACTTAAAAACACAGTCTCATAAAGGCCAACTCTTAGCCAAAACCGTGCCTTGAAAGTCACTTTGTATTCAGAAGAGAACGAGCTATTCTGAATGTTGAGAATTTTCCCAAATACTAGAGAAAAAAAAAAAAAGATGGGCTCCACCTAGGTGTACCTTGCTTTTGCCACTTACCTCTTTCCCTATATTTTGCATCTCCACTCCCTCACCCAACCAAATACTCAACAAATTGGCATCTTCTTCAGTAGACTCTTAGTTTCCTAGTGTCTTCTGGGGTGAGACAGTGCCTATGTTTGCTTGCATAAGAGCACTGTTGCCAGCGTCCCTCTTGCCTGTTGCTTCTGCTGTATTTGACTTATGGTTTGTCTTTGTAGATGCTGTTCTCCTGACGTTTCACAACCCGCTCATCTTTTTCTCTCTTTCCTTGGCTTGTAGAAATCTCTCAGTCTCTCATGATTTTCCATATAGTCATGAATCTAAGTCCCTTCCCTGTACCAGACTTGGAATCAAACTTGGGGCACTTTACCATTGAGCTACATCACCAGCCCTTTTTATTTTATTTTTAAAATTATTTTGAGACAGAGTCATCTCTCCATTGTAAACCTGAAGCATCATTAGGTTTTTATAAAACTATAAATACCTGGACTTTCCAAGCTGAATAACTTATACATTTGGGGATATAGCTCAGTGACACAGCACCTGTCTACTAAAGTGTGACATTGTTAATATGATTCCCAGTGTAAATCAATCACTGATTAACTCAGTCATTACCAATTCTTTGTTTCCAGCAAAAAAGATTGAAAATAATTGACTAAATTGCTCAAAATGATTCTAATAATACGCAAAATTCTAACATGGTATCTCCCTGGAAGTATTAAAGGTTGAATATTGCTTCAAAGGATAGATTTATAGAATATTTTAAAGATTTATATTTTATTTCTATAAATATACTACTTCTTTAAAAAATGTCTTGTGTTCAGTTGTGAAGATATGATACAAAGGATACATGCAAAGAAAGCTAATCTGGGCATATTGGGTTTATTCTTTGATTCTTTTTTATTTTAAGAAGAATAAAACAAAACAAGACAAAACAGAATAAAGCAAATCAAAAAATAACAATGCAAGCAATACAGGACTTCAAAACAAGACAAAAGGAAATTAACAATGACTGCCATAATGTCTCCTATTTCTTCAAAATAGCTGTCCATACAATCACACACAATAAAATCAAACAAAACAAAACAGAACAAAACCAATCAAAACAGAACAATGAAATCATTACAGGACTTCAAAACAAGATATTAGGAAATGGACAATGGCAGCTATAATGTCTGTTGTTTCCTTCAAAACAGCTGTCCATACCATCACACATGAAATGAAACACAACAAAACTGAATAAAACCAATCAAAACAAAAGAATGAAAGCATTATAGGACTTCAAAAGAAGACAATAGAAAATCAACAATGGTTACCATGATACATGATATTACCTTCAAAATAGCTGCCCATACCATCAGACATGATACAATCTAACAAAACAAGTCAGGATAAAGCCAACCCTAAAAAAATTATGAAAATGATACAAGAATTTAAAACAAGATAATAGGAAATTAACAGTGATTGTCACATTCCTTTTTTAGGCATTTCCTCCCTTATCACTTTCATAATGTCTATTGTGCATTTTGGATCCCACTAACTCCTTCAGCCTTTCATGCTAGGTTGATAACTTGATGATCACCTGTGTGAATCCAAACCATTTCACCCATGAGCATCATCTCTAGTTGCAACCATTTACCTGCAAGAGTCTTGAGATTATCCTACTTTATAGCTGGATAGTTTTCCATTGTATACAAATACCATACCTTTCTTAACCAATCAGTGGTTAATGAGCAAATTACCCTTGCTTTTTTCTGGCCTCTGGTCATATGGAACAATTATTTTCTCTTCTTTGATTTTCAGTCTGTGAATTTCCTTTCTAGTTAAATGTGCTTCTTGTAAACAGTGCATTGATGGATCATGTTTCTCGAACCACTCTCCTTATATTTATTTTTATTGGTAAATTAAGCCAATTACATTAATGGTTGCAACCGGCATGCATTAATTCATCTATGCCATGTTATCCTCTGGCTATTGGCCCTCCACTTTTCTTCTTTATTCAGTTGCCTGTCCTGTTGAGCAATCCTCCTCTGCTGATGTTCCTGGAACCATGGTCATCTTTATCTCTCTCTAGAATATCCTTCAGCACCCTCTGTAGTATTGGTTTGGTGGTCATGAATTCCTTCAATTGTTCTTTATCATGGAAGCATCTTATTTTTCCATCAATTTTGAAAGATAATTTTGCAGGGTACATCAATCTCAGTTGGAAGTTGTTTTCGTTCAGGATTTGAAATATATTCCATACCAAGCTCTCCTCAACTTGATGGTTTGTGTTGAGAAGTCTTCCGTGATTCTGAATGGTTTTCCTTCATAGGTGATCTTTTTTTTTCTAACAGTTTTTAATATTCTATTCTTGTACCAAGTTTCTGGAATCTTGATTATTATATGTCTGAGAGTAGATTTATTTTGGTTATGGCTAGTTGGAGCTCTATATTGCTTGCTTATCTGTATGCCAGATCCTTTCCCCCTGTTTGGGAAATTTTCTGCTCTTATTGCTAATACTCTTTTTATCTCATTTTGTAGACTCCTGCTTCTTCACTGATACCTATCATTCTTAAATTATTTTCTTTGCATCATCTTGCAGCTGTTGAATTGTTATTCCCTGGTTCCTTGTTATTTTAAAGAGATCTTTCCTTTCATAATCACTAACTGCACTCCTGTCTTCAAGATCTGAAAGTCTATCTTCAGTTTCATTCAAGTGGTTTTTGACAGGTTTCAGAGGAATTTTTAATTTTAGGTTTATCTCTTTGAATCTGCTTCATGCATTGCACTTCCTCCCTATATTGTTCATTCAAAGTTTCCATCATTTTCTTATGCTCCTCTTTTTTTATCTATGTGTTCTATAGATATGCTTAGCAATGCTTTCATTATGTTAATTTCTTCTTTTACTTGAGACATTATTTCTATCTGATTAATTTCACAATCTCATGAAGTTGTTCCTTTGTTTCGGTTGCTATGCTCTCAGAGATTTCAGATGAGTGACTTCCATTTTCTTCCTTGGCTGTTTCTCCCAGACTTGTTCTGTGTGCGCTGGAGGTCTGCAATTGCCTTTTGCTCCTTTGTCTTGACATTTTCCTGGTTTCCTCTCAATAAGCCAGTTGTGAAGTCCCAGGCACTTCTGACATTAGCTGCCCCTCTACAGTGTAGGGGAATGAGCCAGGCACCTAGATTTCTCTGAAGCTAGGTTCCCAGGGAGGTAGCAGGGTGTGTGTGTGTGTGGCGGGGGGCTCTCCAGACTCGTGCAGCTATTCTGGGACTTCACTAATGGCCATGGGTCCGGGGCTGCCTCTTCTCTCAGCCTGTATGTTTGCACCGGGACTCCCCGATGGCAGCAAGTACACAGAGGTGTGTTTGTCCGATTCTCCTGGTGGGCACTGGCTACCCACAGGAAGCAAGCCTTCCATTCATGGCTGCAGACACAGAGGACATGTCTTATTCTTTGCCTGTAACGGTTGCCTGTCAGAAGCAAGCCTTCGGATGGCAGCAGTGGCACATAGGGGTGGCTATTCTTCGATTCTTTTCCTGTGAATGAATACACAGCCTGCTTCTATTTTTAGATGTATCTTTAATGTATGAAAAACATGTACAAAGTGTCCTTTATAACAAGTTATTGTAACATATTTTCTATTTCTTTTTCTGATCTTGTTCTCTTTCATTTTAAGGGAAAATTTACATTAAGCTGAAAAGTTAGGGAGGATGAGATATGGAGATTGCCAGTGGGAAATTTTTATTTAATGTGGTTAATCCAACAGTGCTCACTCTGTATCAGATTCCATCATGTATCACCTAGCTGAGATAGTTTTGAGTTAAATATAGATAAATATCTGCTGATTGAATGAGTAGCTTTATGTGTTAATTTAATAATAATTTCCAATCATGTGATTAAGTGTTCTTGAAGGGTAATAACTACAGCATAACAATCAATTCTACTTAAATAAATAAGAGCACAAGAATCAATTCTATTTAAATTAGATTTTTAAAACCTTTGTTTGATATCTGTTTTCATTCTCTTGCTATGGTATATGGCTTGTGTCACAGCACAGGCACCTAAAATAAACAAGTAATATGTACATCAATTAAATGAAGCTAGCAGAGACAATAACTCACGCTAGGCTAGTAGACATAACTGCAGAGTAAAAGAGCCTCTTGTAGTAAGCACTATTTTCTCAGTCTACGTTATACTAAGTTTTATTGTGCTGCAGTTAATGAGATGTCCACATCCAATTATTATAGATGTTGAAATAAGCTATGAAGTATGCATTCCGTAGCCATTTTATATAAAAAGTTGATTAATTAAGCAAATATTCCTAATGTATAGTTTTTTGTGACATATATATATATATATATATATATATATATATATATATATTACTTTTTAGATCACTTTTTTAGGAAGAGTCTGGTTAGAAGAAGAAACTGCTCACTTCATGGCAGCCAGGAAGCAGAAAGTTACATACAGAGGTAGGAAGGGAGTCGAGTCACACCCTTCTAGGCCGTATCCCCTGTGACCTACATCTTCTGACCTGACCTCACTTCCTGACATCAGATTTAACTACATGATTCGATCATCTTTCTAAGGTCCTGCTTATGAGCACATGTAGATATAAACCACAGCATTTTTCCCTGACCCTAAAAATCCTCAGATACATCTCTGCATGCAATATGCGTTTAGTCCATCTCTAAGAATTGTCTGAATTTTTACTCTCCCAACATCATTAAAAAGTCTAAGTCCAAAGTATCTTCAGATTCAAGGCTAACTTTTAGTTGTGAGTCCCTGTGAAAATAAAAAAGAAAGTTACACATTGCCATCAAATAGTGGGATAAATATTCCCATTCCAAAAAGGACAAATGGAGAATACAAAGATGTAACCACAACAGTTTTGAAATTTAGCAGAGCAAACATTAAATCCTGTAGCTCATTGTCAAATTCTGGGCAAATGTGAGCTCCGAGTGGCTTGGGCATCCCCACCATTATGTTAGCGGTTGTAATTGTTATAGTATCTTTCTTGGGCTGCCTTTGTTCATTCTCTGAAGCTTTCCTCAGATATTTCATATTGCTGGATTTTTCAGATATCTGGGGTCTCCACTGTACTTTCAATATCACTCTCACTAGTTAACACATTGCCCTCTAAGAGGCACATGGATTCACCTCTGAGGCCTTCCTGTGAAATCGTCATGAATGACTCCTTGATGCCATCACTCTTGCATCTGTGATGCCTGTAAAACTAACACCATATGAATGATGGTCTCTGGCAGCTTGAGCAGTGAGGTCTCCTTGAATCATGGCTGCAGTGGCCTTGGAGTGACTGAATTCCTGAACACTGTGAATTTAATCGTGGCAAACTAATTCCTTAGTCAAATCATGAGGAACAAGTCCTTGTTCCCAATTGATACCTTTTCATCTTGGCCTGTATTGTTTGCCTTTTAAAAAATATTCTGATCTTCTAAGTTCTGACCAAAATTTCCCATTAAATATTTCTCACATCTTTCTAGAGAGTCATTAGCTGAGATTTCCAAGCCTTTCCAATGTTTTTCCACCAATAACTTCCAGAAGCTTCTGAACCACAGACATATAGAGTCACAGTTATCTATCAAATTCTCTACTATTTATGGATCACTAAAGGAACAGATTTTTGGGCTGGGGATTTAGCTCAACAGCATAAGCACATGCTTGGCAAGCACGAGGTCATGAGTTCAAACCCTGGTACCAAAAAAAAAAAATAGCAATACAGATTTAATGTAAACTATATGTATAATTACACAAAATATTTCCTTAGTAGCCTTACAGGAAACTTTAGCAAAAGAGTCCTAATTGCTATTGGCTTGATCAGAGATAAAAGAATGCAAAGTGGCCAGCAATGAATGTGACAGCAGGAAGATTCAATGGGAGGTCAAAAGACTAAAAGTCCACTGTGGAGTTCATTGTGAGTGTGTGTCAGAAAGCAGAAGAATCTATGTTGTGAAGTCTCAGAGACTGCATTTGAAGCCCAAAGGAGTTGAAATTGAACTTCTGAAGACCTTGATTAGAACCAAAGCTCCTCAGGCAAAAAAAAGGGGCAGATTTCTTCTTTTCTATTTTATCTAGGCTACATACCTATTGTTTAGTGCCATCAATAACCAGGGCGCATCTTTCCTCCTTTGTTTGTAGCTTATATGTCAAGCATCATAACTACATTCAAGTAGGTGTTTCTTACTCAAGTTAGCTTGAAATGTCACAATTAAAAATTACATTGGTTATAATATTTTGCATTCCCATTAATAATGAATAAAAGAGTTTCTTCTGATTCAAATCTTTGCTAACATTTGGTATTGTCTTTGTCTTAGATTTTGACCATTATAATACACATAGAGTAGTATTTCATTGTTTTGTTTTATTTATATTCTGCTAATGATATATGAGAATAAACACATTCCCATGTGTTTATTTGATGTCTGCACATCTGTGATAAAATTCTATTTGAATCTTTGACTTACTTTGTAATCATATTTTATCTAAACATTTGTTTTTGTATTGTTAAATTTTAAAAATTCTTTGAATTATTTGAACAAATATCTTTTATTAGGTATGTGTTTTAGGGCTGGGGATATAACTCAAGGGTATAAAGACCAACCTGGCAAGTATGAGGTCATGAATTTGATCCCTAGTACAAAAAAATATCTTTTATGAAATTAAACACATCCTTTCTGTCCATTCCTTGGTTTATGTGTATTTAGGTTGTTTCCAAGATTTAGCTATTACAAACTATGCCACTATAAACATAGTATGCATATACTGATGTGCTATGATGTTTTTAATTCTTGCAATAAGACACCCAAAAGGAAAATAGATGGATCAAATGAGATATCTATTCCTAGTTTTTTGAGGAATCTCCATACTGATTTTCATAATTGTTGCACCAGCCTATACTCCCATCAACAATGGAGAAGAGTTTTTTTTCCTCACAGCCCCTCCAACATTTGTTATTGTTTGATTTCTTGATGATAGCCATTCTTTCTGGAGTGAGATGAAATCTTGGTATTATATTAATTTGCATTTCTTGAATAACTAGTGGTGCTGACCATTTTTTCATATATTTATTTGCTGTTCATACATCTCCCTCTGAGAAGTGGATATTCATCTCAGATGCCCATTTTTGGATTGACTCTTTAAAGATGGAGGGTCAGATTTTTTTCAGTTCTCTATACATTTTAGATAATTAGCATTTTCTGAGGAACAACTGGCCAAAAATTTTTTTTCCTATTCTAAGGTTTGCCTTTTCACTCTAGTGATATTTTCTTTTTCTACATAAAAGCTTTTTACTATGATTAGATCCAGATTATTCTTGGTAGTATTTCCCATGCATTCAGGGATTTGTTCATGAAATGTTTTCCTACACTTGCATCTCCAAGAATTCTACCTATTCTCTCTTCCAAATGCCTATGTGTTGCACACCAAAATTTTTATTGAAAAAACTAAGTTTAGACTTTTGTGTAATTATTGTCTAAATTATTTTGAAGAGTTACTATGTCTATAAGGTACATTTAGATTTAGTATGTGTTTTCTATTACTTGTGGATTTCCAACATGAGAACCATGGAATTAGTACTATTGGCTTATTAATTCTACCACTATCTACTAAGTGCCAACTGTAGTGCATATAATTATATGATTCAGCACAATTTTTACAGTAAGTACTCCAAGAGATGGAGATCACTTCTAATGTACTGAATTAGAAACTCTTGTTTCAAAAGAACAAGCAATTGGCTTCATGTGATATCAAATAAGTTAAAAGTATAGATTTCTTTCATTCTTCTATTATGAAACTATGTTCGATGTTTAGTGTAAGCGACACATGCAGCATTTTCTTTTTTTCCTGGATGTTGATAAATGTCCTTCATTGCTAAAGCTTATGAACACAAAATAGTGAGGATGGTGACACTTGGAGTTGAGTGGAATTAACTGAGAAGGACAAATGTGATTAAATGGTTAGGTTTCCATTGGAAAATATTATTTGAAGTCAGATATATGAAGTTTAAACTGTTTACTAGAAATTCAGATTTGTCAAGATGGTGTTGAAAAATGAAAACCAGATATTCCCAAGTGAGATCAGTATTCAAGATAGAAATGATACTATTATATCAGGTGATGAAGAAGCGAACAATGATCCAAGGTCTAGATTATGTCCCTTTACAGTATTTAACAGAGGGGAAAATAAAGAAAGAAAAGAAATTTCTCAAAGAAATTGAGACAAGCAGAGAGGGAGTCTTTGCTTCCATGGGCCAAAAGCTTTTCAAACAGCAAACGGCTCAATGTGCAAAACGTTTCTGAAAAAGCTGGAGGACTGAGTAATGAATGCTCATTGGGTAAGTGGAGTTTCTGGTTGGACAATTTTGAAGGTAATTTCAGTGAAGTATTAAATTTAAATCCAATAAGGATAGGAATTGAATGAGACAACAAAGTGGAAGCAGAATACATAGAGCCCTCATGAGTTCTGTGTAAGGAATATACATTTTTAAAGATTTTAAAGTGAAAAAAGAAAAAAAGCAATGCAGAATTACAATGATTATACATAATAGCTTAACAATAGTTAATACATTGCATATTTTTATCCTTAAAGTAGTTACTCAGATATAGATGTGAAAAAGTGTTCAAATAATGAAAGGACAAATCGTTCATTCCTTTTAATGAACTAATAGAAATTAGTTGTATAGGAATACATATTTGAGGTCCATATTGGAGGATTCCTTTAAAAATGTTTACTGTTTAACTATGTTTACACTTCAGCACAATCTGGAGGTTGTTGATGTATACTTATTTTTTTAATTTTAAAATAATTGTATTTAATTACTGTTTGTTAATATTACATAATTAGACAGTTTATCTTGTACAAGTGATGAATAGTTGATGTGAACTAAGGAATCAACACAATAAATTTCTGGTCTGCAGGTCATCATTTCACTGATAAGAATAGTGCAGTTCTATGAAATATATAAATGTGTTAGTTACATATTTATATATTGTATATCATACTTAACAATTTAATATTATATTATAATTATTAAATATTATCATCTTAAAATTAACTATATAATATAATCATTAATCAATATAATTAATACATTACTAATATATTTGTTAATTTATTAATATTTTACTAATATAATTGTTAATTAATATAGTTAATTATTAAATAATTGATCGTTATAAGATAATAATTAATATAATAAATAATATATAATTAAATATTATATATTATATTTAACTGTTATATATATCATACACACATATAATGTGTGTGTGTGTGTGTGTGTGTGTGTGTGTGTTAGCTGGCTTCCATAGTTAACATAGTTAACACTTTCTGTGTTAGAAAGTCCCATTTTTTCATAACTATGGAAACCAGCTAACTAAAACAAATAAACAAAATAAATCAGTTTTCTTGAAGAATGAACATTTTAGTGTAATGAAAATCTTATCTGTAATGGAGAAGAATCCAGATATATAACACTGTCCTGAAGTCTAATGATAGAAAAGCAAATTGTTTTATTCTGTCCTCAAAAAATCACCTAGAATTGAGCCCCAATTTTCAGTTGTCTATATTTTTGCTCCTTAATACAGAAATTCAACATAGGGAAGGGAAATTAAGAAATTGTTTTGAGAGGAAACAGTCTCACCCATCCCTGGAGAAAGAGGGATAGAGAGGCAGGGCAGGGAGCCTGATGAGGTAGATGTACATCAGTAAAATTTACCCTGAAGAGAAACAGTTCAGGCCCATTGAAATATTCTAAGATAAACTTTCCCTCTTTAAAGATAAAGAATCTAAAATGTTTACTTACTCCCTTGCATTTTAATAGTGTGCTGCCTCCCAAGTAGGTGAGATTTGCAGCAGTATACATGAACCATATATTTTTTGAGGAAACTGAGTCTCAAGATATGTAAAAATAGCTAATAAGATATGTAATGACAGTACCCCAAAGGCTCAGTTTGCATAGCTTAGTTCATCAAAATCTTAATTTTTTTTTGCCTATCTTAATGATAAAATACTGACATTTGTTTAATTTTTCTACAAGTTTTAAATTTGGGAAGACTGAATACATCACTTTGATAATATATCTAGATACACAGGAATATACTATGCATATTTAGATTATACACATCAGAGAAGATGTATGAAGGGCATTGCAAAAGCATTTGAGGAGATGTTTGGTCTGCACATTCTCTGTTTCATTTGTTACTTTTTGAAGGCAGAAACAAAAATGGGAACAACAGATATGCACACATAAGCAGTTTAAGGTGTGTTAACAAGTATGTTCATGCAAACAAAATTTTGTTAACTCATGTAGTTTTGTATGCAGCCTGGCTTTAAGGTTTTTATTAAAAATAGTGAATGACAAGTTAAAGAAAAATAATAAATGAATCCATTGTGTAGATTATTTCAGTAAGTTATAGATTCAGAGGTGCTATGTTATTCATTAAACAGACTCTTAGGAAGTTCAAATCTGAGATCAAATTAATTATGCAAACAGATTGACAGAAGAATCAAAATAAACTATTTTTAATCTTCTTGGATCTAACATAGTCATTTGCCTATGTAAGGTTAATGACAGAGTTGAAGAAAAGTTTTTCTGCATACAAAAAATGGTGCTAAGGAGACAGAATTTCAATCATCACATTACTTGATGTTACAATCTTCCATTTTGTTAATTAAACCTTTGTTTCTATAAGTTCTCATAATGTGTTCAGAGGTAAATAAACTGTAATTAATGTTAATTATCCCACTGTCAAAACATACTGAACAGAATTTGATATATTAATTGGTGCATGATTTATAAAAGTGCACTTATATATTTTTATTCCCAGATAGATTATATAGCTAGCTCTGGAATACACCACCAATTATTTTAATTTCATCTCAATTTAGAAATACAATATGAGTAGAAAAAGTAGTATTCTTTACTAAGACTATCAAGCAAAGGCATTTCTAGAGTTTAAAATATATAATAATGTTACCTTATAATATCCTTTGAAAATCCATTCTTCATTGATGAGAAAAGAAAACGAGAGCTTGTTAACACTTTCGTATTCTGCATTCTGAATCTTGTACCAGTAATAAGAAAATACTTACTTGGTACTGAAAAGATATTTCCCAATGTCTTTTGATGTCATCAAATGTGAAGAATATATGTTTTATTAAAGAAGTTTAATTTGCTACATGAAAAGATACAGAAAATGATTAATTGGACATTCACTAGGAAACTTATAAAAATAAGATTCATTTTACTCCCTTGCTAATATTTAGGCCTTAACATATTCCCCCAAAGTCTTGTTTTTGGATGTAAATCCTTGCTGGGTTCCTGAAAACCTGACCTGGAAAGCTTGCTCTTGGTCCCCAACTCCTGCCTTCTGTCTCTGCTTCCTGGCTGCTATGCAGTTGATGGCTTTCATCCACAATGACATTTCCTCCTTGTGGCTAGTCAACCATTGACTGAATCTACTGAAACTGTGAACCAAAATAATCCTCTCCTCCTTTTCTTTGCAGAGGTCAGCACTTTTATCCCTGCCACAGGAAAGTGGCTAAGATATGCCCATTCACTGTTGTAGCATGAATTTGTATTGACACTTTAATTACAATAACTTGTATGAGATAAATTTTGTTTAGGATGCTCTGTTTTCTGGATGTGTTGTATAAAAAATTCTAGAAAGTCATACACCCTTAAATGGGTCATTATAAATAGAAGTGCAGTAGTTGCCTTAGTATTACTGTCTAAGGCGCTCTGCAGTCCCATTGTCCACATAGATCTATGCTTTATATTCTATGCATATTACAGATAAAATTCTGAATAGATTATCTTACTTTGTGGTTTCTTGAAACCAGAGTAAGATAAATAAACTTGTCTTTTGTTGCGTGGTCATATACGGAACCATTAAAATAGGCAGAGCTGTGGAAAATAAACTCAGCTTGAGGTACTATGCAGACGTCTTGCAGTGTCTCTTTAAGTACCTGTGAAAATAAAGATCTTAGTTCCACATGTGCTGTAGCCCAGAACACTGCACTGTATTCCTTCTTGAATATATTAATACACTTCATTCAATTAAGATGCTGTGCTGTTACAGACATTACCTAATGTATGTACCCTACAGTTTATAGTGGAGTCCAGTATAATATTTGGATTAAGCTGAAAGAACAATCTTTATCCCAGACATTCAATCAAGTTTGCACAACATCTTACAGGTTGGTTATTACCTAGCATTGGTTAGGCTGAATTTATATTTAGAAATCTTTCTATTTATTTTTTCATACATAGAAATTTAAGCCAAAAAAGATCTTGGAGTTTTCATAACATTTTCATTTTCTCTTCCTTTGACTGACAGCTGGTATTGTTTCCATATGTTGCATTCATTAATACTCTTCATTTTATTTATTGTAAGTTGAATAGCATAAACATTTTTAGCAAAGCAGTTAAGTCAATACCTTTCTGATAACAAATGCAGGCAGTATTTGGCTAACATCAGCATTTAACTTATATAAATGTATATTGTGTGCTATTTTTCTACAATAAACATTTTTCTCAGACAAATTTCCCTGATAATTTTCTTTTGTGCTCTAGGAATTAAGTTCATGTGACAGAAAATAAACAAAATAGAATGTATATATTGTGTTTCCTATACAATTTATGTATGTATATGTGATACATACATAAAAGATTTATACATCACATATGTTAAATAGAAAACTTATTTTGGATTAAACATAATTATCAGTGACTATGCATATGCCATCTAAAGGCCATGTCTTTAATTTTACCGCATACTTACTAAATGAAAAGGCCTGAGATACATAATCTGAGGCAGTGATTTATGGATGCACATACACTTATTTCAATCTTAATATAAAATTTGTTATGACTGCACTATTCTTGTTTCCCAAGCTTTCCCTGAGTCATCCAGGGAGGATCTATATTATAACAGTTTTATCTGGCTGTGCCTTGCCCTACATGTCCTTTGGTATATTAATTCTTGTCACACACTTCTAAACAATTTCATGTCTCAAAGTGGCAAAAGGATGACCGGTTCTTGCTGAAGCTAAAGATAGTTTTACCTGATTTAAATGCTGCTGTGGCAGTGGCTTCCTGTCTGCGTATTCAGAATAATCCAAGAGCATTCTTTACAGGCAGAGTGGCCCACAGCATTAATGTGTATTGAGCCAGCGCCGGAGATGGCTTCTTTAAGTCCTTTAAAGTACATTGCTCTAAGAGTCTCAGCTCAATAACCCAATAAATTTAGGGTTAGGAATCTGTCCACCAGCTTTGCACACATCTACCTCAAAGGATGCAGAAAAGACCTTGTAAAAAACCATCACTAAATCATGTATTACCCGGGCAGAGAAAGTCTTATAAATTTTGTCACGTGTCTGCATGTGTGTGTGTGTGTGTGTGTGTGTGCATGTGTAGATTGGCTGAGTATAGTTCATACTTATGTCTCTCTAATTGAAAAAAAGGAGGTCACCTATAACCACTCTTTCTATTGAAGCATATGTTTTCACTGTAAGGGAGGAGAAAGTATTCTATTATATATTCCAGTGATTTTTTGTATGTACTTACCTACACTAAGATAGAAGTCCCGATATCTTTGGTACATTGATACCTGATAATCTTTGCTTTATGTTGACAGATTCCTAAAGTACCTTACGAAGTTAGTTGTTACAAAATAGTTACATTTTATCATATATGGAGTGGATATTGCTCACCAATTCTCATTCTGTCATTCTCTTTACTACTTGTACTTTTATTGGGCTATAAATATTGGGAATTACTCCTTGTCATTGCTGTCTAATTTCATACCACTATGCACCATGGGAAGGAAGCTGTGATGACTTGTAGACAGTCTAGAGGAGAGAAAAAACAAATAGTCATTAAAGAAAAAAAAATATATGATGCACTTATTCAGGAAGAGCTCAAGAGCTTTAGACAAAAATGAAGGGAAATGGGCCTAATTTGATCTCTTTGATTCTGAACTTTATTTGTAGCAAGACACTAAAATTTCCTAAGGATAACAATTATTCCTTCTTTAAAAAGTATAGTTTAAATGTATTTGATCTATTTTGTTTTTCAAAATGCTGGACATGTAGTTTAAGATGAGGTTAATGTAGGGACATTGATACATGCAAGTATTTTATGACCAAAGGCTCATACATTTGCAGAATTGTAACTGAGTTAGAAATTGCCTACTTTAAAATCCAGACCAGTAAACTTGCTCAGGATGATTGCATGTGAATAGAAGTCTAGATTGTACACATTTACATTATTAATTTTTTTCTGTAGATTATAGGAAAAATCGAGAAATGTACAGCATTTACATATAGAGTGTAGTCTTAACATTAACTTTATTTTTCTTTTGGAAGTTTAGTACCACAAATACTGTTGATTTCAGTGTTCACATTAATAGGTATTAAGCTAAAAGATCATAGTTTGATAATTAATATTATTAATATAAGTTATTTTTTTGTAAAATTCATTACATTTGTCTTATCAATCTTCAATTTGTTAGTATTGGCTTTGAAATTTTGAACTCTCCTGATCCCATGCTAATCTGAAATCTGAATTGACCAGATTTCCTGGTAAACATTTTATAATCAGTATTCAAGAAGGAAGTGCCTTGTACCATTCAATAAAATAAAATGCATTAAAACTGAAAGCAGTATATGTGCATGAAAACAGATGCATATAGAATGTCAGGGATATAGCTCAGCAGCACAAGTGCTGGCCTGGCAAGTGCAAGGTCCTGAGTTTGATTCTGGGAATAAAAAAAAAAGTGGCATGTGTATGCTATGTTTTTGGAACCCAGTCTACCCAGGTTGCTAATGTCTAAATAATATTGTTTATATTTTTAACTTGAGTAACACCAAGAAATCTGTTTATGACTCATATGTTTAGTGTGTACAGCAGTCCATCTTTATCCATGTCATTCTTTCAATTATTTTAATTATTTTTCCTTAATTATAGTTAAATAACTTAATTCCAGAAGTAAACAATTCATAAGTTCAAACCGTCTACCATTCTGAGTAGTATTATACAATCTCCCACTGACTTGCTGAGAAGCCAAATCATCCTTTTATCTAGAATATCCACACTTTGTATATTACCTAACTTTTGTTCAGTTATTTACTATTATAAGGTCAACTTTTGCAGTAGTGCAATGCTTGTGGTCAAATAACTAACATTACTTACTGGTGGCTCTAAAGCACAAGAGTCATGACCCTGACAATAGCATATGCAAAAAAGAAGTGCTCCTTTTAAGCAAAAACATGAAAAAATTTGGTAAGGGATAAAAAGGAGAATTATGTGTTAATGTTGCTAAGATCTACAGTAAAAAATAAATCTTCTATCTGTGAAATTGAGAGAAAGGAAAAAATGAATTTTTACTAGATATTTTGCAAGTCAAAATGCAAGGTTATAGTCATGGTGTGTGATAACTGGTTAGTTAAGATGTGATAAACAATAAATTAAAGGATTAGATACTATCAACTATTTTAAGCATCCACTGTGACGTTCAGGGCATGACTCTTACCAATTAGAGGTTATGTTGCAATGAGCTTGGAATGTCAACTTGATTGCCTGAGAGCTACCAGCAGAAGACAAAAGCATAGTTTTGAGTATATCAAGGTGCATCACAGAGGCATGGCCTTGAGTCCCACATCTGGTACCTGACAACTTTCTGGAATGATCTTCCTCAAGCTCTGTTTCTTGTACACCATGAAGTAAGCAACTTTCCTTGGCCTGTCTGCCATGAGGTTGCTGTGTTGGAGTCTGCAGATCAGATACTGAAACCTGTCAACTGTCTCTTCTCTTCTTTCTCATTTTTCTTTTTACTTTTCTTTTTTTTCTTTCTATTGTTTTGTTTTTGTTTTGATACTGGGAATTGAACCCAGGACTTTGTGGTTGACAGGAAAGCACTGTACCACTCCGCTATATCACCAGCCTCTGTCTCTTTTAAATTATGGGTGTCCAGTACTGTCTCTCAGTAGCAGAAAACCTAACCACTATAGAGGGACTACTGTACTATGTCTTTTCATTATCTCATAAATTCTGTGTTAAATAACATCTAAGAGTTCCTATATTTCAGAACCACTGTCTAAAAGATAAGGTGTTTCTTAAGCCTCATAGTAAACTAGCTAAGAGAGTAAGAATCAGCATAAATCCTATGACTCCAATTTTATTGTTCTTTTCCCTTACTTGAGGAATTACTTGAGAAACAGAGTTTTCTGTGATCTTTTTAATAGATTACTAACAAAATCTCATTTTTGTTACAGAAGATACATATAACAAAATGCTTAGGTAACAAATCATGTCATTTATTACTGGTTGCCTATTTAGATGCTACTGTCAAAATTTACCAGTAGCAAGGAACACAAAGTTAAAGCCATGCATCAGGGAATCCTACATATCATTTGCCAGGGAGTACCGTAGTCAGTATCATAGGGATCATTAACTTAAGCAATTAAGTTCAATGTCCTAGATTTTATTGACAAGTGATACTATTTTTAGAATTTTTCTCCATGTCTTACATTGCTTCATTAGTCTTGCATCTCATGAGAAAGAAGGAAACACATTTATGTTAATTTATTTTAAGATTCCCCACTGCAGCCAAAGGGTGATAAACATGAACTGTCACCGTAATTAAGTCAGAGTGCTACTCTTAAGGAAGTTCCACTTAGAGGAAACCATAGCTAAAGGTGGTTATTTTAAGTACAAACTGATCATTAATTTTAGGTCCATTTCTGGGGGCTCCCCTAGTGATTATAAATCACTAAAATTGGTTTGTGACTGCATTAATATGCTTTAAAATAACTCAGTAGAAATCATAGTTGAACAGTTGTTTGGGTAAATTAGTAATTTTCATTCCTTAACACACTTATTTTCTACTGATTATTATATAGAAATTTATCTGATATATTTCAGTGACCACATGCATAGAATTTGACAGTTTAAAAAACAATTTTTCTTTTAAGAACAATTTTGTATTTGTATCATATGAAGAGCATCATGCCTTATACTTGGAAACATAGTGCTATTGTCTTTTTCTACACCAACCTGTAGGTCAAGTTTATTTTGTTTGTTAATATTGTAAGTTAAAACAATAACCATCAAATCACCATCTTTTCAATGCTAAAGCCACATGATTAAAGCATGGACCTCTTTAAAAACTCAATACAGTGATCTGTGAGGGCAACATGAAGGCAATAAACCTCATATTTAGTGGCTTTGAAGTCTAACCCCAAAAATAAAAGTAACGCCCATGAATTATTTCTGCTCATTTCAGAGCCAATATATCAGTGAGTTACAGGATGTTATTACTGGGCTCAAGTTTTGGGAGGGTAAAAAAAAAATACAAATATTCATTTCAAATGCGACAGATATGTCTTTAAAAAGCTCCAAAACTTAGATCTAATTTTATACTTCATCACTTGAGAGGCCAGAATTTCCTCTACAAGTAACAGGTCCTCATCTTACTGTTGAAGCAAATGGATTTTGGAATTCAAAAATTTTTCTGGATTTTAAAATGATAATAATAAAGTATGTTGCATGACATCACTGAGGATTCCACCCTGTCATCCAGAGTCACCTTATTAAAGGGCAGTTTTATTCTTTCATTGTCTTACATATTATCAGGTTTTGCCACCAAATTATCAAATGTGGAAGAAAAATCTTTTTGCCTTCTGAAACTTTAGGGTACCGTAATTTATGATAAAACATGGTGTCTCACACCACACCACTTGAAAATTGTAAAGTCGAGTCTATTTTAGATGCAAGAGCTATGCATCATTTCACTGCACGTTGAACACTTCATCTCATGCTTCATGTGGAACTTAGGAGAAAAATGCATGAAATGTTGGGCAAACTGCCAAAGCCCTGCAGCAGCTGCCTGTCCAGGTGGGATTTTATGGGGTTGTGACAGGGGAGATGTCACTCAAGCTTCTGACACCATTGTCTTCCAACAGCAGGAGCTGGGATCTTTGATGGCTTAGTGGGCATGATAGCTACAATTAATCTTTCAGGCAGAAATGGCTGTTGCACAAGACTTATTAGTCTCTGCTAAAAATACAAATCTAACTACCAGGAAACAAATGACTTCTTTTGGAGACTAACAGTCAGAATATCTCCTTTTCCTTACCCAGCGAGCCCTCCTAGAAAGAGTGATATCATCTTTGTATCTCAATGGAGAAATATTTAAGGAGAAAACAGAGACACAGGTGTGAGAAATTAATTAGAACTTTAAAATTGCTATGTATATAAATTTATACATATATCACCGATGTGTAAACTCATCACAAGGTACATTTGCTTGACAGAGTAAGCAATTTCCTATTTCTATAAAATGAGCTTTTGTGAATCTCTTGGTGAACAGATGTAGCAGATATATACATGACCTGGGCTTTACACAGCTAAAGTGTTATTTCAGTTTGAGTGTAGGTGGAACCATATTTAAATTTCACCAGAATAACAGAATAATAAAACTAATCATTTCTGATCATTTTATTTTCAATGTGTATAACAGCCTATAAAATACTGCAGTCTAGGAATTTTACAAATTGACTTCTTTCAAATAAACATAGTGAATTTTATATTAATAAAAACTTGAGGAAAAGTTCCCTACAAAATGTTAGTAACGAAAGTGAAGACAACTGCTTCCCAAATGTGTGGTAAATATCCTTCCTTTTCTGAGACCTATTCTAAACCTGAATGATTCTTATGGAAAAACAGATATTATCAAAAAACCCTTATTTGAAATTAAGTATAATAACCATCTATATGATATTATGTACTGTTTCTTTGATAATATTTAATTAATAAAATGACAAAAGACCAACATTCCTTTCTCTCTCCCTCTCTCACTCTTTCCTTTTCTCTCTTTTTCTCTCTTGCTTACTCTCACCCTTTCTTTCTCCATATATAGTATTAACACCACCCTTTCATGTAGCAAACTAAATTTTTTTCTAATCATTGCCAAATGTACCCTGTGGAAGAAGGATATAGATCCTACGTAGTTATCAGATATATATGGATATACCCTTCCTCAGTGTATACTGTATGATGTCCCTGGAATTTAAAACAAATTGTTCTGTGATGGAAAAAATATACAAATTTTTTCTGTGTCAATCAACACATATTTTGTAGATCATTTAGAATATTGGCTTAAAAACAAGAAATCACAGTAGAGCCTCTCATTGACATTCAACAAGGAAATAGTGCTGACAGAATGTTACAAGAACTGAAGTGGATCTAGGCCAAGTTAGTAAATTAAAAACAGTCTGATAGCTGTCTAACATTTTACAAGGCAAGCAATCTGATCAAGTTGTTGAGCTGACATAATAAAATCATTTGAAACCAGGATTGAATTCTGTTTCAGAGATGCAGTTTTTATAACTTTGCTACTTTGATTACACTATGCAACTCTGAAGCTTTGGGAAATAGGGCATCTATACAGATTGCATACATGCAGGTCATTCATTCATTCACAGGTACTTCTATGTACATGCTCAAGGATAAATGAGCAAACATTTTTCTGGAATTGAATTTCAAAACCACTTCATGTATTTGGCCCCTTATCTTTACCTTGGTTTGCAAACTTTACACATTTACACCAAGGTCAGACATATATTTTCATACAAATCATCATTTTTAAGAGTTCAATGTTGCGGATGGGAAGAGGAGTCTGTTTGCTAAATTTTCACCACCTTCTCCAGAAAACTTCCATCAATCCTTCATTCACTCACCCATTTTTTTTAATTGGCAGTATTTTTTAAAAATGACATTAATAGTTTACCTTTTATCTCAGCACAAATTTATCAACAATTCCTGTACTTTTTTAGTTCTTGCTTGGTGATGTGCAGACATGGTCTTTGCTCTTATGGACTATGGCTTCAGCTAATTATTTCTTTTCATGGTCATATATTTATATGCATTCAAAGAAGAATACTTTTAAGTGTCATGGTCACTCACCTAAACATCCCAGTGGTACATGTGTAGCTATTATGTGGAAACAGATTTGGGATTATTACACAAAGTACAATGGTACATGGAGACTTTATACTTCTCAAAATATCTGAGAGAAGAGATCCAAGCTCTGCATATGTCTGTGCTCAGATCTCTGTGTGCTGTTATGTTACCGAACTTACTGCACACTGTCTTAGTTGCCTTTCTCTCATTGCTGAGACAAAATACTTAGCACCCAAAACCAAGAAAGGTAAAGTTTATTTAGTTCACAATTTGTGGAGGTTTTAGTTCATAATCAGCTGGCTCCGAGGCAAGGTGGCATGGCACAGGTCAATAGTACAAGTGGCAGAAGACAGCAAAAGCAGCAAGAGTAAAGGTGAAGAAAGCAAGCCACTTTTCCTTCCTTCTATTGGAAGCAGGATACTACCCCCTATGGCAGGTGTAGCACTCATAATCTCCATGCCCTCTTCTTGCACAAGATGGGGATGTTTGCAAAATGAGGAGCCTGGCCCCCTGATGAGTCACTTCATTAAACTTCTAAACTTTTCAAATTGACACATTGTATCAACCATTACAATCTACTCCTCAACTTGGAAAACACACATATTTCTTTAAACAGCTTTCGAGATACCAACACATGTTTATTCTTATCATTTCACAACTTGAGCACTGTAACACAGGTTCAACAATCCTTAAGAATGAGTATTAAGTATATCAACATTATATTACATTAAAACCATAACATTTTGCCCCTGCCACCCCCAAGAGTCTTGCACATCCTTTTATTCAAAAGACATATAGCTCATCTGAAAGAATTCCCAAAATCCTAACAGTTTTGGCATTGCTGAAAAGTCCTACTCCCACATCTCCTCCAAGATGTAAGGCAAACTCTTAGCTGCAAGCCCTTATACAAATGAAAAGTTAAACACTTCCAACATTCAATGGCACAAGATAAACATACTCACTCCAAAAGTTACAAACAGGGGAATACAAAGGATTGGGAGCAAAGCAAGTCCAAAATCTACTAGGGCAAACAATAAGTTTTGTAGTTCCATGTTCAACATCTGAAGCAATCTATGGTGAATTGTGAGATTCAAAGAGTTTCAGATTCACTCCTAGGCCACTGCCTGTGGTTATAGCTCCCATAGCTTCTCTGTTGGGCTAAATTTTCTCCCTCCTTGCAAGTTTCCTTAGATGACCAACGTCCCTGGATTTTCCAAACTTCTGGGGTCTCCATTGAAACTTTGTCATCACTCTTAAAACTTCATATATTGCCCTCATAGGGACACACTGCCTAGCCTAACAGACCTTCTGAAATTGGGGTAGAAGCCACCTGAAACCCATAACTCTTGCATTCTGAACGTACCTAAAATCAGCAACATGTGGATACTACCAAGTTGTGTTGCCACCCGGTAGCACTAGTAAGCTTTCCTCTCTCTTGACTGTATGGGTTGAGTGCCTAGATTTCTGGGCTCTCTGAATCTAATTCTAAGGAACAAATTTCCTATGCTGCCACCATTCTGGAACATGATGTGGTCATCACCATTCTGGAAAATGATGTTCTGTGACTTTCTTCCCAAGCAAAGTCTTTCACTTTTTCAGTTTTGAGGCTTCAAAGAGTGGTGACTTGCTACTTCTTGTGATGCCTTAAGACCATCTTATATTCTTTCACTTCTCAGCAATCAAGATTGTCTCGGCTCTACTGTTGTTGTCCATAGCTTTTGTGGAGCTTCTTTTTTGGCCAAACACATTTTAAATCATTCTGCTGGCCTTTTTGCTTTTGATACACAATATACATCTGGCTAAAAGCCCCAACAATAACCATGCCACTGCTTCAACATTCAATTTCCTTGAAATTTCTTTACCAGATTAATTAGTCTGCTTCCCTTGATCTCAGTCTCAGGCAAAATTTCAGGATAGAAGCAAAATGGAGACAAAGTTTCTGCCAAAACATGACATACATCTTCTGGAGTTCAACAACCAGTGAAGTACTTCTTCCCAGCAAAAACCTCCTAAACCTTGTCTTTCCTAAAAGGATTTATACAGGCTTTCTGGTCTTCTGAGCTATGACCAGAATGTCCCATATAGAATAGCCTAAGGCCTTCCAGTGCTATGCTTTCAAGTGATATATGTGAATATATCACATATATTCTCACAAGAATTTCCCTAAGATTTTAAACCACATATAGCCACAGTATAGCCACAGCAATGAACCCACTTTTCTGGTACCAAATTATGTGTTGGTTACTTTTCTTTTGTTGCAGAGACAAAATACCCAAAACCCTAAATTGAGGAATAAAAAGTTTACTTAGCTCAGTTTTTGGAGGTTTCAGTCAGTAATCACCTGGCTCACAGACTAGGTGGCATGGCACAGGGAAAACAGTTCAAGGCAGCAGAAGAGAACAAAAACAGGTAGAGCAAAAGTAGGTTCGAAGCAAACCTCTTTTACTCCTTTATATTGTAAGCAGGCTACCTCCCCCCAGGAAGGATGTCGCACACGGTCTCCCTGCCCTTCTCTCCCACAGGATAAAGATGTTTACAAAGTGAAGATTCTGGCCCCTTGCTCAATTGCTTCATTAAACTTATATTCTTCTCAAGTTGATGCAGTGTATCAGTCATTACACATACCTTGTACATTAACACATCTGCTGATTGGATCTGTTCTGCTTTGTTTTAAAATGACAATCAGCCCTGATAAATTTTCTAGCTTTTTGGTATTTGAGAATCAGCAGGTAAATGCATCCACTAAGCATGAGAGTTGTTTAATATAAGTATTTTTGCAGATGTGTCAAATCTGAAACAACTTAAGAAAACAAAAGATGTCTAAAATAGTTTGAGAAATAATGAACTAGGCCACTTAGTTTCAAGTGAGTGTGGTTATTGATTACATCTTCCTCCAATATCTGGAGACCACTTTACTTTGTCACACTGGATTGGTGATTTTTCTGGTATGTAGTTGGTATGTGTGAGGGCTACTGTTCAATACTCTACCTTGCATCAGGCAGATCCTAAGGTAGGAATTATACAATTTAAAATGCAGTAGCACTGATGTTCATCAATACTGCCTTAAAACTACTCAGAAAAGTTTGAGGTTCACAGCAAAGAAGCTGAATCATCTTTTGAAAGGTCTCTAAAGTATGTTCCACATAAAAATTTTAAGAGAGGTGACAGCAAAGTGATATAAAATGAGACAAAATGTAGATTGACTGAAATGGATTGCCAGAGTAATTGAAGGACAAAGAAGTGAGGCTTTCAGGTTTTCAGAGATTATAATGAATGAAAGAGAGAGAAAAATAGAGAGAAACTACTTGGCATATGTCAGGGACAAAGAAGGAAGGATTAGTTTTATGGCTCCCAACATACCAGTCCTTATCATGATAAAAAAACAAAACAAAACAAAACAAAACAAAAAACATTGCAGTTCACAGCAAACTTAACTCAGAGAAGTAAACAAAACCAAACAAATTTTGGATGTCTCTGTAACCATCTTAGTTCATAAAAGGCAGCATGTTCTGATTAACAGCTTCTGACATCAAAAACAACTCATAAAAAGCAACTATCAAGCCCCGAGTGTCAGTGATACCATAGTTGCAAAACCCCAGTGGAAACATCTATAGACCACTAAACACAACAGTCATCCCAGCCTTTGCTAAAGATCAATGAAGTGGTACTGTTGTATGTATGTTCCATTTCCTGGGTTTTCTTAAACATATTGATTCTATTTAAAGTTATCCTTTCTGCTATACTACTTGGAGTGGATTTAAATTTATTTTTTTCACTCTCCCTCGTATTTTCAGTGGGAGGTTTATTAACATCACGTTTTATCAGCAACATTCTTGCTCAAATGATAGTTGGATATAAAGAACATTTCATTACCAGTATTTAATCCCATTACCTTTAAAGTTTTGCTTGAAAAGCATATTACTAAAAGTTCTCTTGCTCATTTTCTAGGCATTTCTCTTGCATTTTCTATTAACAGAGCAGTAAGAAAATGTCTGTGTCTCAAGGTCATAAAAAAGGTGCTTATTTTGTCTTCAAGATTTTGAAAAAAAAAAAACCCCTCATTGTGTCAGCGCTGATGGGGTCAAAGCCCAAGAGTGAGGTCTTTAGTCTTTTTAATGAATTTTGAATATTCTTTTTTAAATGCAGTGTTATTTCTATAGGTCATGCAAGAGGCCGTTTAAATCAGGAAAACTACAAAGATAGAAAACTAAGGAGATGCCTTGTGCAGTCAAGTGGATTCACAGCTGAGCTAAGCACTGGAACATGTAGCTTAAAGTTCATGCAATTAACCTGAAACATAAATAAACAGAGGAATAATTCCATACAAATTGTGCTTCTGATCACTAATTTAGAGGGTATAGCTCGTCATTCTTGGCTATGTATTTTTTCTTAGGTAACATGTCATTTATTCTATAGAATTTATACAGAAGATAAAGAATTCTAGGCAAGACAATTAGTGTAGTCATACATTATTAAAATCATTTGTGATGATGGGTTCTAACACAGGCATAAGAGTTCAGTTGTCCCTAAAAAAAAAAAGACTGTACTTTTATTACTAAATAACTGGAAACCTGTGAGCACACCATGTTTAATATTTGACAATTAAAAGCATCTTAGGAGGACAATGCTTCCATCACAACTACCATCACCACCAACACAAGGCTTCTGCAACAAATAATATATTCTAATCACTGTTTTAACCTCTTTGTGTTTACTACATTCATATATTCATGGCTATCATATTAACTGGATGATATGGTCACCATCGTTTATTAAGCAAACTATGAAGAAAAACAATGAGATTGCTCTTTTGACATCAGCATACAGCTCGTGAAGGATTGGAATTCCAAGTCAGTACCAATCAAAATAGTTACTACTTAGGAATAATTAATATATATTTTTATAAGCTCTTCCCACAGTTAATATTGATACCCTACTGCCTCTTGATGGATTGAGTAAAAATAATCAAGTAATTTTAAGGAATATCCATTTTATATTTGGTCTTGGAAAAATCACAGATCATTAGGATACTAAGGTTTATGTTCCATATTTTTAAAATAATTTAAATTCACATTACCATACCTAATAACACTTTTTGGTTTATAGTATTCTAAACATTTTATGTCATATATAGAACAGTGATCTGAAGAATTCATTTTTGAATCTACAGAGAATATCTCAAATATAATAAATTCTAAAATATGATAGTCAAACTATCAAGTACATGATATATTAAAAACATAGTAGGATGACTAAAGGGTCCAGTTTTAAAGAATTGTGAAACATACTGTACAGTAAAATCTATAAGAAATGACATTTTGTAGCAGTAATTTTTTTCAAAAACTTAAAAATCTTGTGGTTAATAAATTGCTAATTAAACTACATTTCAATTTTGTAATACTGTCTAAAATACCATATGGCTTGAAACGCCAATGATTTACTATTTTTAAGTCAGTAGAGTGAGCTACATGTGAAATTCAGTTCCATGCAATATTAGAACCCTGTACTCTTTCACATTTTCTCCCTGCTGTCTCTCTTCCTGCCCACAAGTATCCTTTATTCAGAAGTCCAGCTTGGATATTGGCACCGTTGGTGGCAGGTATTCAGGAGACTGTACAGCAGCTGACCTCACAACCTCCAAGAACACTGCTTTCACTGCAGTCTATCAATCAAATAAGGTGGAAAAATAGAGTCTTTTCCAGTATGTGGATAATTTTAATGGCCTTGACCATATTTTAAATATAAGGGGCACCAGATAAGGAGGAGATTTGGTTGCACATTTTATAAAATATTTCTTACTACTATGGAAGTTTCACAAAAGGAAGGGCCAGAATGTGTGTAAATTCAAATATGAGCAAAGTAAATATTACATACATATATAACTTGAAACTGGTATACAAATACATGTACACCTCTGCGTCACTTATGATGGGAGCATGTTCTGAGCATTGTGTGACAATGTGATTTTGTCACTGTGCAAATAACCTAGAGTGGAGTTCATAGGCCTGCATGAGGCAGCCAACTATGCCCCACGTTTATAAGGCATATTTCATTGCTGTCAGTCTACACAGTGGACCTTTATGGTGTGTTACTTTCTGAGCACATTATCAGTTGTGACAAAATGGTAAATATTTGTGTTCTAAATATATCTAAGTGCATAAAAATTACAGTAACATGCAATATAAAAATATGTACAAACTGGCACACACATAGTGTGAATGGAGCTTGCAGGACTGGAAGCTGCTCTGAGCTGGCGCATAAATGAGAGCTCTGAATAGTGTATATGTGTGTATTTTGATGTACAGAATCTATCAAAAATGCACACCCAGTTTAGGAAAAGGAAAAATTGTGTAAATATTTACTGATACATCATAAAATTAATACAACTTATGTTTATCCTCCAAAACCCAAGGTAGTTATAAGCACACATGAAACCGCTTGGTATGTGAATGCAGTTTGATAACTTAGAGGAATAATGATAGAATCTAGAATCTCAGAATTAATTTTAGAGGCTGTTTTAGCTGATTCTTTGTTTAGATTAATAAATGTTCACATACTGCATAACGATAATGGACCATATAGACAACAAAGCCATGGGCTTTACCCAAAAGGATTTTCATTAATGGACAGAAATGTTTATGCTGTACAATGGGTTTCCTAGGAAGTTACTGAATGGCCTATCATTTTAAAATCCTAAAACAAACTTGTTTTAATATGGCTGTATCTCTAGTTTATGTGTTGATTGAGTTGTTAGTATGAAGATTTTTAATTGATTTTTTTACCAACTTTAAAAAACATAAATAAAAAACATAAACACACAATGTTTACTTGAAATTTTGGATGGATTTAATAATTTATTCAAGATCAAGTATCAGGCCTGGTACAGTGGTTCATTTTGTCTGGGTGACTACTTACTGCTCTGTTGTGCACCGTAGCATGTTAAGTAAAATTCCTCGCCAGGAGCCAGCCCTGTTCTTCCTCTACTCTAGACCTTCCTTTGGGCTGCAAAACTCAGCTATTTTCAGCCAACTTTCCTGTTTTTACATTTGTGTTTCCCTCTACTGAAGGGAACAGCTGTCTCTATTCTTGAAACTTCTAGGGTTGTAGGTGTAAATTTGACTTCTTTTTGGCACCTGTACCAGCAATATAAATATATTTCAGTGATTTATCACAGTTGTGCCAAATTTTGTTCTTGTTTGCCTTCTGCTCTTCATGATCTTACTAGTGGGGGATTTCACTACTTAGTAGTAATTTTAGTAGTTTTTCAGAAAGAAGTAAATATGTATTTGTGCCAAAATGTTTGAATAGAAATCTATTAATATATCTTTAGAGCAGAGAATTTGAAAGATAAGTAAAAATCTGTTCAAGTTAATATGAGTTTTAAATTTGACAGTTTTTAAACCTATGTGTGTGCAGAGTGCTACTGTCATACTTTAGAAAAGAAAAATACAAAGCTTAAGATTTTCATTCACTGTTAGTTGTTGAATGCAGTATTCTCTATTAATTTATATGATCTGTTGCTTTTATTTGTATTTCTATTTTATAATGTTAGCATTACAGACTTAGTCTGGGGAGGTAGCTCAGTGGCATAAGCACCTGCCTGGCACGTGCAAGGTCCTGAGTTTAACTCCCCAGTACCAAAATAAATAAATAATAAAATGAAAATAAAAAATAAAAAATACAGGCTTAGGATAAATTGTTATAATAAAATATAATAAATTATATTAGCAGTAAGGTATCATTATGCATATATAATTAATGCAGTAGAGATATGATCATAACTGAATTACAGTACTATTCTGCATAGATGAATGCCATTTATGAAAATATACTTGTATTAAAATTTTAAGGTGTTATTTGTCACCTTTCTCTGACAAATATACTGCATGTTTCATAGATATATGCTTTTATGATTGAAAAATATTTATAAATATCATGCATACAAAAGATATTTGAGTTAAAATATTTTGAAATTGGGATTATAGTTCTTTTCTTTCATATTTTCTATGTGACTTCTAGTGCATCATCACAAAACAGGAATTAAGATGTAAAAAATATGGTAATTAAAGAAAACATGAACACTAAATAGCATCATGGCTCCATAAAACTCCCCACTTCCACCAAAAACGATCATTAGTTACCCCAAAGGTTCATATAGAAATATATGATTCCACAGTAAAATGAAATGTCCTTAAAATACTATTCATTGACACATTATTATAAATATTTTTCAGATAGAAGGAAGTAGGCAAGAAAAAAGATAAGGAATTAAATATATTTATTTGGGAAAAATATTTTTTAAACAAAAACTCACACAGAAAATTGTAGATATTCTTATAGATCTTAGTACAAAAGTATCCAGCAGAAATATTTCATTTCTGTAATGAAAAATATAATTTTAAAGAAAAATTATAGCCCAAAATGTTGGTAATCATGCAGAAATAAGAAAATATGTTAATTTCTTTGGTAACAATAATAAATGTGCCTGTAAGTTACCTTAGAGAGCCATTTAAAAGTCTCACTGAAGCTATTTAATATTTATGTGTGTAACTAAAGATATTGAAGTAGTATAGTTATCCCGATGTCTTTTTGTTACTGATGATAAAACTTTGAATTTTAAATAAAGTACATTATTATTTTCATGACCAATGTTAGTTTTAAGATGTTTTAAGAAATCCATTCAACCATTTCTGGAAAAGTTCAATTTAAATTAAATATACCTATTATTGTTCACTAGAAAAGAAATTACACTTTAAAGTTCAAAGTTAGCAAACTGAGCATTTTAATAAGGTACATATTTCTAGTAGACAATATTCCTCTAAAGAAAAAAGACCTGCATGCTTTCAGCACAATATTCGACGTCTTTAAACTCTGCCCTTCTGAAAACATCTGAAGCCAATATATTTTAATATACTTTAAGGTAATTTATTGTCCTTTCCTTCAAATACATCTACATACAATTATTTTAGGTTACTATAGACACTAAATATATGAACAAAAAAGGAGAAAATGAAAGATATATATGGTCATATTTTTGCCTAATGTTCCTTCTTATTTCAATTCCACATTCTAGAATAAAGATGGATTGCTTGCAAAGTGAATTCTGTGGAATGATCTCATTCCTTCAAGCCCCATTCTTCATAAAGAACTTATCTATTCTTTTTTTGGTGTTTTGGAAGTTATCTAAAACTATTTTAAAGTGCATATTTAACTCAAGATCTCGCAATCTGAAGCAGGAATGACAACTTCTAAACCAAAATTTATAGTTATTTTAGTGGACAGAAAACTTGAATCCTCACAGTTCAGTTTCAATCCTTTTTGAAGTTTTGCTTGATATTTGAGATGCCCCTGTTGTGCTGTTGCCCAGAACTTTCTCCAAGTGACAGATTTTACAGTCACCAGACTGTGAATCACAGCAAGCCCTTGCAGGCTGCACTTTTGTTGGCATTACCTCTGTAGAAGAAAGAAACTTTTATAGTAAGGAGAAGAGTTTTCAATCTTAGCACTCATATTTGGGACTAATATAAAGATGATCTATATCTACTAATACTTTGCTTTTATTTAAAGAAGACAGCTATGACTGATTTTATTTGTAAACTTACCTGACCACTAGATGTCTAGACATTCAATGTTATTCTGGGCCAACTGCTGCAAGGGTGCATCTGGATTAAAGGAACATTTGAATCAACAGATGGAGAAAAACACTTCTCCTCCTTGACGAGTTGCATTCTTGTCCAAATTACTAAAGACCTGAATCCTACAAGAACATGAACCCTCTCTCTCACAAGTAAGACCAAGTTCCTCCTGCCTGAGTGCCATGATCTGGGACATTGTTTTTTTCTCTTTTCCTGCCTGTAGACACAAACCGAAATATGAGAGCCTCCTGCTCTTGAGCCTGTTAAGTCTTCAGAGGGGAACTACCCCATCTCCTACTCCTCAACGTCTCAGCCTCAGACTGGAACTGCAGTGTGCCTTGAAACATGTACAGCCAGTGTTTCATTTCAGGGATTTATAAAAGGCTTTAAAAGTTTGGCTGGTACAATGAGAAAATTGTAAATGCCTCAGATTCTATGGGAAGGTATTTAAAGGCTGAGGGAAACTGGAAATGTTAGAGTGCATTTGTTATATAAGACTTACTTATATTAGGAAGGTCTTACTTACATTGGGAAGAGAACAAGCCTTTCTCCATGACTGAAAAATAAATTTGTGAAGGGAGCCATGGCATTCTTGAAGAGGTCTGCAATTACTCTTTTCTGTCAGCCAGGCTTCAGGGTAGGAATTAAGTCACTGGGCTGTGAACTTTTAATGAAGTTGTGTCATTGCATTCCACATGAGAGGCCTCTTGCAGTGGCTCTCAACAACCAAATGCACGGGAGATACGGTTTCCATGGAGGACAGAACAACCAAAGCAGTGACCAGCATAGCCAGGATATTCATAGAACTAAAACAGGAAGCCTGCTAAATATTTAGTTGATCGAAATAAGTGAAGTCCTTGTAGGTTACATGGACAGAAATTTAACCTCAATCCTGAAAATGGAGATCCATGTCTTTTCAAGCAATTCTAAAATGGGCCAGTTGATAGAACCAGAACCAGAAGGACTCTGAAACTGCTCCGCTTTTATAGTCTTACTCCCTATCATTTGCCAATAGACTTAAGGAATTTTAGTGGGGGAAATGTATATTAGGAAAAACTGAAATTGAGAGAAATTTCACAGATTTCTGGTTTCTGAACTGAATGTAATACCTGGGGACTCCAACCATCACTGTCATTTACCTGTCATTGTAGGGATTTGTGAAGGTCAGTGGATTCTTAGAGCAGTTCTGTCTTAGGGGAAATAGCAGATTTCTGAATCTATATTGTGGTTATTTCCCCAGTTCCAGAATGCATTCTGAATGGACATGCTCATTACTTGGACGAAGCCTCACTTTCATTCCCTGACATGGGACAATAAAGGTATTAGACTAGAAAGAGCTAACTGGAAGCCACTAGAACTGTCTCTACAGTAAGGAAAACAGTAATCCAGGATCAATATGGCATCCCTGGAGGGATTATAGAGATTACTGCCATCATCAAAGGCTTGGAAGTTACAAGATGAGTGATTTCCACTACATTCTCACTCACTTTCCCTATTCAGCCTGTGAAGACTGACAGTGGATTATCATACATTTAAGCAGGTGGTGACTTGAAATACAGTTGCTGCACCAGATGTATTTTCATTGCTTGAGCAAATTAACATAATCTTGCGCACCTCATGTACAAGTATTGATCTGGCAAATGTGTTCTCTATAGTTGTGGTAAAGATGACCAAACATGTTTTGCATTCAGGGAACCCTGCCACCAGTAAGTCCTTGCTTTCTTGCAGAGATATATCAACTTTCCAAGCGTCTGTCATAATTCCATTCACAGAGAACTTGATCACCTTTCCTTTGTACAAGATATCAAACTAGACCATTGCATTGATGATCCTTTTTCATTGGCTCTATGTTAATATTGACTAATGTAAGTCTACAATGAATTTTCAGATTTTCTCTATTCCCAGAGTAACTTTCATTTTCTTTTATGAATCAATTGGTACATATTTTATAAATCTAGTACATATGCAAAACACTGTTGCCAGTAAATTCACACTTGATGAATATTTTTAATTGATGAAGGGATGGCTAAAGGCTTTTTTGACTTTGAAAAAGAAATATGTATGTGGGACACTATAAGGGGAAAATATATGTCAAGCAGATACTTTTGGAGTTGAATCTTTCACAAGAATTAGAGCTCTGCCACAAGAAGGAGGAATGTTCCATGTTGTTTTTGTTTTTGTTTTTTTTTTTCTAGTTATCTGCTTGATTCTTATCTTGGTCAGGACTCACTGTTAGTCAGATTTCTTGTTGCTGGGCACCATACTGAGCACCGACAATTTAAAGGGCTAAGTTTTCATTTGGTTCATTCTTTCAGGGTTTTCAGTTCATTGTCAGCTGGCTCCATGTTAGAATCATCATGAGAGAAAGCCATGCCAGCATGAAGATCCTTAATTCATGACTTCCAAGAAGCAGAGTGGAGATTTTTTTTTACCAGAGAAGAAGGGGATTGGCCAGACACAGACCCCAATATCATGACTTTCTTATTCATACCAAGAAGTGTCCTCCACACATCTCCACCTTTATTGTTACTCACTAAAGCACACATTACTCTGGAGCCCATATCTAGAGAGCATTTGTTACGCATTTGGGTAGTTATGCTCCTAACCATTGGGTAATGCCTCCAACACTGGCGTTTGAGCGGGCTGTAAGATCATGTACTGAATCTTCTCCTGTCTACCCCAGATATACAAATGTGTTTCTTTGAGGAAAAGTCTGTGGCAGAAACCAGTGAAAACAAGAAGAGAGAAAAGATGTTGAGGAGGTGGGTAGAGAAGAGATAAAGAAAGTTGGAAGTGGAGAGCAGGGGGCAACAAATGACATGTATAGTGAAATGCTTTTAGTCACACAAAGGACATCTTTCATGAACTCCTGTGTATAACATTGGCTCTGCTTGTAGATGGCTTTATTGTACTCCCACATCCCCTGCTTCTTTCTACCTAGCTTAACTAGGTCATGGTCTTGTCACTTGTTGTGACCCACATAATATATGATGTGGCATGTGCCACTGTGGGGGTGGATTCAATGTGAGCAAGAAGAAAATGTGATGTGATAACATGTGCCGATTTGAAGACCTTTGTTCCTACAACAAAGGTCCATTCTGACACTGGGGCATCGGTACTGTTTGCAGGTCTTTTATATGACTCGACACTTCTACTTCAAGAGAAAGCCAAATAAATTGTTGTTATGCTGCAAACTTGGAAAAAAAATGTTTACATATAAGTTCTGTGTGGCACATGCTTACATGTCATATTGTAAAGAAAAACATTTTTTTGCAGCTTGATCATTTTAAATTATGGTACAAAATGTTCGTGAGAGAGACACAGGACAGAAAAGATGTTTCCAATTGTACAATTGAATAAAGCTAGTTATAGAAGTGCTAGATTTTTTGAGATGAATCTTGAAGAAGACATAAATTTTCAAATGCTGGAAATTTTAGATGAAGCACAGAAAATTTAAGCATTGGAAATAGTGTGAAAACATTTTAAAAGTGTTGCTGTATGATTCACTTCAGTTTAGACACTTATTCTAATGCAATCTGATTTAGGTACAGTACACAGTGTCTTGAAAATGAAATTGAATATGTAATCTGGAGCCATATCTTAGACCAGGGAAGGTGAACCTTTCAGAGCTTTCAGTGATACAAGCAACCTGCTGTGGATCCTATGCCATATATTTGCCCCCACTGGATTAGACAATCACAGATGTCAGGCAGGGAAGAGAATGTGTAAACTTAATCAGATTGGAAGGCACTGACAGTGTTTAAAGAAAAGAGCTATGTAATGACATCTACTCTAGAAAAATGTTATTTGGTTTTCACTTTAAAAGTAGTAAGAGAAATAAAGATGATAACATAATCATTAATAAAATGGCACTCATGATGTGTAACTAGCAGCAGCAATATTATGTAGTAAGAGAAGGCACATTGGAATAAGTACATTCATAGCCTTAGCATGTAGGGAAATAATTTGAGAGAGGGCAAGGAAATAAAGGAGAGAAAAGAAGGAATGAGGAAAGAAAGAAAGAAAGAAAGAAAGAAAGAAAGAAAGAAAGAAAGAAAGAAAGAACACAAAAGAGGTTGAGTCATAGATGAATATAAAATTTACTATCTTTCCCAGATATGCATGGGTTGTTCTTGTTGTTTAAAGTAATCTTGTGTTTTAATTGTTCATACTATAATCAGAGAAAGATAACAGATTAAAACTGAGAAGATAAAGTGTAGTTCACAGAGTTTATAGATATAGAATATCATAAAATAACTCCTGGATATATGAAAATAATGATCCTATGGATATAATATTGAAAGAAAAATTTTATAAATGCAGCTCTGACATTTTGTGTATGGAGAATTAGAAGTAGTCCGGGGGAAGGACAAGGAAAAGCAAAACTAAGTTTTCAAAATTAAGAATATGATTGCTAACATGAAGCTCTTAAAGATCTAGATAACTGCTGTTAAGATTGGCAATGAGACATTCTCTTCAGAAATGCAGGAGAAAGTCAAGTTTACCAGACAAACTATGAAGCAACTAGGGGCCATGAGGTCATGATATGGGGTTTGCAATGCCTACACTATTTAATATCTGACTTTTTATAGATATTAGAGAAAAGCTAGCAGTTTATGTTGAATGACCCCTGTTTTCTCTCCCCAATTTCCTATTGTACAGGAAACCGAGTCTAATGTCACCAAATCCCTTTTAGCTCAAGGGCACAGGTCATGTTTCTAAGAGGTTGTACAGAGAAAGATATGGAGAACAATTAGCAATAACACAAGGAAGTAGAGAATTTCTATCAACCTAGAAGTGCTTGTACATAACTGTAAATTGATGACTAATATCAGTAGGTTGCAAAAGCAAAGCATTACATTATGTGTTATTCTAAAAACTTTGTGAGCACTGAGTAAAAAGGAATTCATAGGCTCTTTTAATCTGTGGAGAAAATAACAATGAAAGTAAGAAATGAAATAATTCAGAGGTATTTTAGGAAGAAGTAATGAAGTTATAGTAGCCCAAGTAAGATGGCTTTGTTCAATGAATAAACAGCTCTGCTTTTAAGGAGGAGGTGAAGAAAAATCCGAATTTGGATAGCAATAGAGATGAAATATGAAGATATTTGACCCATTTTGGGGAGCTTAGTGGAATTTACAGTTTATAGTGGTTGTAAATAGCATGTAAATTTATCAAGCAACTCTCACACAATCCAGACAAGTAGCAGAAAATGTACATAGTTGATTAACATAAGGCTGGGCATTTTGGAATCAGACAGACTTGAACTGCTATTTGAAGCTCCAATTTAACTTATCAGTGATAAATTAGTCATTTTGTACGTGCATGCTGAGCATTAGGTTGCTGAGCTGTAACTCACAGATAACATGTCTACCCTTGTGAGACTGCTGTGTTACAACTAAGATAATGTTCATAAAAAGCATATCACCTACAGTGCTTAACTAACACATAAATATATTCACACAGCGACTATGTCTTATATAACTGAAAAACAATAACTCAATGTGAAGACATCATTGTGAAATAGCTGATATCAGGAAGAATTATAGAAATACAATACTTTCACAGGGGATTAAGAAAGTGTATCAGTGGTTGATAATTGCAATTAATACACAAAATCAAAATGTAGATATTAACTTTTCAACAATGTCTTGCCCATGTACTTGTATACTATAGATTAGACATTGATATTTCATTAAAAAAATAACTCCTATTGTACAGGAAACCGAGTCTAAAGTCACCAAATTACTTTTAGCTTGGGATTCTGCCATATATGGCTTTTATGTGACATCTGGCTAACTCCCATTTTTGTAGATAATGTTTCTTTGGAGTATAGCCACATTCACTCAATAACTGGCACATAGCACTAGTTTCAGAATACAGTGGTGTAGTGAGTGCAGAGGTCATGGGGTTTGCAATGCCTACACTATTTAATATCTAACTTTTTATAGATATTAGAGAAAAGCTAGCAGTTTATGTTGAATGACCCCTGTTTTAGATAATAAAGTAACAGTTATTGAAATAGCTTTATAGGTCACATATTCCATCAACTAACATTTATACATATTTCTAAGTAATTTCCATCGTGTTCTTTATTTTTGGTGCCAGGAATCCAAACTCATGACCTAACACTTGCCTGGCAGGTCCTGTGCCACTAAGCTGTATCCTCAGCCCCTCCATCAGTTTGTTTTAAGGAGATTGACTTTTCATTCATCTGGAAGTTTATTGTAGGTGAATAGTACATGATTCTGGACAATTTTTACTAAATCCCTAACCATAAATATGGGTTCCAAAGATGTCAGTGTTGTTCATATTGAAATATTTTATTCAAAGAATATAATAGTAAACAGTATACATCAAACATCAGGACTACTGTGAGATAACAAAAAGATGTGTTTAAAAATCCAATTAATATATATTACAAAGACAATAGTATTAAATATTAATATAATAAAATATTAATTTCCATCAAGGATTCTGTTTAAAATATTCAGTTGCTCAGTAAGTTGCAAAAAGCAGATAAAGTTCAAAACTTTAATTGATAAAAGTGGATCTAAAACTCTTTCTATTAGAATTGTTTTTTTAAGGAATTCTATATTGCCAGAAGCATATTAGTGATACTTAAACAGCATTATGTATTTTCATATTAGGGATGAAATTCACCCTTTTCTCTCCCCAATTTCCTATTGTACAGGAAACTGAGTCTAATGTCACCAAATCCCTTTTAGCTTGGGATTCTGCCATATATGGGTAAAGATAAAGGATTATCATCTCTAAACAATATGCTCTGGAAAAGAAAAGAAAAAAGTGTAAACAGTAAACTTGTTCCTTTGCCTCACAAACACAACAGTGGAGGCAAAGATATCACGAGGTAGATATCAGCATTGCATGACAGATAATTAATGTAAGCCAAGTGCAATATACTTGTGTGAGTGTATGGATACAAAGTATATTTCTTTTAACCTACTTTATGTTTAACTACCAGATATCTCATTATCTTATGTATCATAGTCATACATATACTGCATGCAAACAACTACCCTTTCTTCTTAAAATGTCTAATATATGAATCATTGGAAAGCTATGCATTCTTATGCTTCAGTTGAAATAAGTATGTAAAACCCAGCTATAGTGAGTTCCTACATAACTCTGTAGACAATCTTTTTTATCTTTGTGCCAATATACATGACTCTATATTTCCTTTTCTACCTTATACCAGTTTGAGCGAACAAAAGTGCATGTCTGCATTATTCATACAAATATTCATGCCATATAATGTAAATTGTTTTAATGGCACCTCTCTAATTGTTCTTAGGATGAGTTGTTTCTAAATACTTCATAAAGTGTGAACTATGAGTGTCTTTATGAATAATGAAGAAAAGATGTTTCACTCAGAAATGATGCATGGATGCTCTCTGTACCTAACCACCTATTGAATTGTTTTCCAACTGTGCCAATTTGCCTTACAGAAATACCAAGCTTGTATCAGAGTACTGCAAATTTTATATAGATAACTACAAATTTGTTTCTACTTAAAGAGATGATGGATAAACAACATCACTTCTGTCCATGTTATAATTTTGTTTTTTGTTGAGCTAGCCTAGGAGAGATTTTGTATCCATTTCAGAGATAGCTTTATCATTTTTCTCTTTAAATATACAGACATAGTTTATGTCTGACTCCAAATCTCTGAGCTAAAACATAATTCCATTAGTTATAGCTCTTTGTCATCATTTATGTTCAATCTCAGCAAAGAAATATTTATATATTTCTTATCACAAGTATGTTCCATTTTGTATTAAAAATACACATGCAAACTCTATAATGCATTCACTATTATTACAAAAACTATGATTTACAAAAATAATCATATTTAACCCTCATCAGCAGTCTATGAACTAGATAATATATGCATTTCATAACTACATAAAATCATTGTATCTATTAGCATTCCCACTGCTGAAGCAAAATTTCACACACTAACAATTTAAAAGAAGAGCAGTTTAATTTGGCTTGTGGTTTGGGTTTTTAGTCCATGATTTGGAGGCTCCCAGGCAGAAACAGCATGGTGTAAAGGCCTAGCAGAGGGAAGTTGCTGACTGCATGGCAACTAAGAAGAGCAAAGCGAGGAGACAGAAGGCGAGATGTACTCTTGCAAGGCTTGCCCCAGTGATGCGCCCCTTCCAAAAAGTCCTTAAACACATTCAACTATAAACTCATCGATGCATCCATTTACTGATACAGTATACTCAGGATGCAATAACCCTCCAAATCCCCACCTTTGAACATAGGACTATTGTGAGACATTCTAGATCTATGCTAAAACATTTTGTCCCAGGCCTACAAAAGATTTTGTCCATTTTTTTTAATGAATAACACATGTAGTCTGTTTCTAAGATTGTCAAAACCTTAACAGTTTAGAACTGCTGAAAAGTCTGTCCAAAGTCTCCTGTGAGCTTTAAGGCAAATTCATAGCTGTGAGCATCCATAAAAATGAGAAACAAAATTAAAAATGCCCAATATACAAGGGCACTAGGTAAGCACTTGCATTCCAAAAGACAGGAAAGGAATGTGGCTGGAGCAAGATTGAATCCCAGTGAAACATACATAAAATGCTGAAGTTCCATGTCCAGCACCAAAGACATTTTTGGTGACATGTGTGTTCCAAAGAGCTTGGACAGCTTTGTCTCTGTGGCCTTACTGGTTGTAGCCCATATAGACCTTCACTTTGTCTGACTCTGTTCACTGTTAGTGGTTTTCCTTAGCAGATGTTTCCACTTCCATGTGTCTCCATTGCATCTTTGGTATCACTCTTGTAGATTCAAATATTGACCTCTCAGAGTGTCATTGCCTGACCTCAGAGAACTTCTTTTCAAATTTGATCAGGAAGATTTCAAGACCATATAACTCTTCCTTTCCACATGTCAGTAAAACCAGTACTATGTGTATAACCTCAAGGACTACTACCAGCTTGCATGGTAACCTAGCTCCCGCTAACCTTGGCAGAAGTTGCCTCTGGGTGTGTAGATGACTAAGCTTGTGGATCTTTCAGTGTAGCTTATACTTCTACTCCCTTGAATCTATAATGGCTGGGATCTAGCCATTTTGTGAGATGCTCTTAAAGAATCTCATCTATTACTTCCATGAAAAGTACATGACTTCTTTTTAATACTAACATTTTTACCAACAATGCTCTCCTTAAACCCAGCTTTACAATAATATCTTTCTAATGAAACTGCAAACTCTTCATATTTTGAGAGTTTATTTTTTGCTCCTGATTCTCACTATAAATTGAACTAAAAGTAGTGACTGGAACCAATGCCTCAGTCTGAACATTGGGCTACCTAGAATTAATTAGTTAATGAATAAATTTACTTATTTTTGCCAGATCATCACCATAAAATTCAGCCTTACACAAAGTCTTAGGGAAAGAGGCAAAATATTAACCATTATTAACCAAAAGGAAACATGAATGTTCTCTTGTCCTTTTCCCACTAGAGCACTGGTTCCCATCTGAAAACTAATGAGTCTGGACATTAATCTCCATAATTTTTATAAGTATTCTGACCTTCTGAGTTCTTGCCAAAGTCCCCCATCAAGACTTGCTTACAAGAATCTAGTGCTTGTTCACTTCTCCAAACTTTTTCAAACTTGCCTACAACTTCCAAAGGCTTCTAAATCACATTTCAAGAGACATTCACAGAAAAGACCCCATATATCAGGTGTTGATTTCCTATATTATCTACTTTTGCACTATTGGAACTAAATACCCAACACTCCAACTTAAAGGAGTTGAGGCTTATTTTTGGTTCAGTGTTTTCAGAAGAATCAGTCCATGATCTGTTATTTACAAGGTGGAAAAACATGACAGAAGAAAGCTGCTCAACCAATTTAAACCAGGAAACAGGGAAGGAAGAAGCCATGGCAAAAATGGACCTTTCTATGTCTGGCTCCTGGTGATATCCACTCTTTGACCAGGCCCAGCCTCCAAAAGCAAGACGTTTGGAGAGAACTTTGGATCTAACCAAAAGGATGATTTTAAGCTGCACAATTCAGCACTGTTGAACAGAAACTGGTAATTCCATGTAACAGCAGACACTTTGCTTTGAAGCACTCCATCATTCTGACTCACAATTTCACCATAATGTGATAGAGATAAATAAAAATGAGTATGAATACAGGTATGTCTGCAAGTTGTAGATGAATGTTGGTAAACCTCACACGATGGTGGAATTTCACTTTATGTCTTCAGTGTTCCTACTAACATAAAAGTTGCCATAATCAGTAAAAACAAAAATGCTAGTGATCTTACTTCAATGGGAGTGCTTATATTGACTCATACCATGTTATTTTGTGGGTATTTTTGTTGTTATTTGTTTTGTTTATTATTATATTTGTTTGGTTGTTTTTTCTCTCTCAATCTCCCACCAGGTGAAAAGCTGTAGAAGGCAGAGATGAGGTCAATGCAGTCAAGTTTTTTTTTTTCTCTCTCTCAGTATTTGATGATTATGGTTCAGTTAATCTAGGAAAAAAAACATGATTAGAAAATATTACATTTCTTTATTCATACTATAATAATTCAAATGATGTATTTAATGTATATAAAGAAGTGCTCTGTTTCATTTCCTATGTAATCTGGGAAAGAATTGCATTTGTGATTATCATTATCAAAAACACAAACATAGGCCTTGGGAGGCACCAAAAGTCAATATTCATGCATACATCATGAATGAGGAACGATATAAATGTCACCATTCAAGCAATAGCAGCAAATCTCTCCAATGGTATGAACTTCTATTTTATTTCAAAGCAACACCTTCAAAGGGGCATTGTAACCAATGCCCCCACTTTCTCTTGTGCTACAACATAAACATTTGTCTAACAATTGCAAAATTGATCACAAAAAATAAAAGGACAGTTCTTGAACACTGGGCAGTCTTCATATGTCCTGGATGGGGAATAAGCAAAGGCATTGATTTATGTTTTTCATTCATACTCTTTATATTCACCAATGGATCAGCATAACTTAGATGCACTTATGAAGTTTGTAGTACAGATTCTGTTCAATGTGTTCATTTAAATGTTGACTTCACAAAATCACCCGTCTTGGCCTTTCTATATATACTGTAGGAATAATTCAATAAAAAGATACTATAGGCCAATGATGGAGAACCTTTTAGAGACCAGCTTCCCAAACTGCAACCCAAAACCTACTTATTTATTGCAAACTGCCAACACTGCAATTAGACTCAGATACTGAGGTTTTATTTTAGAAAAAAAAAAAAAAACTGTCGTCCAATGCTCAATTGCTGGTCTTGTGTACTGACAAAAAGTGCTCTGTGGGGCTGCTGCAGCACATGTGCCATCAGTCACCACCATTGCTACAGGAATGATTGGGACAGTTGACAGAAGTATCATGGAAAGGTGGCTGAGAAGCATGAAGGACTTAGGAGAGGTGGATGGACCTGCATTTACAGTGGCACTCATCTGTAAAACTGAGTTCACTCCTCCCCTGGCGTCAGACACTCAGTTATTAGAAGGGAAAATAATAGTCACCTAGATCCAGGTAAAATTGAAAGAGAAAAACAAAGGTAAAGCAAGTTGAAGGTAAAGACAAGGAGAAAAGCACCCATTGTACTGTGACAAACCATGGCTGAATTAGGATAAAATTAAATAAATTTAACCAGAAAAAATTTTGGGCCAGATATTCTTTCCAATTGTGGCAAGAGACATGGACATAATTTTGAGTTGGGGTATTGGTAGAAAAACAGAACCACTGGATACTTGTTGTATGTTAAATTAATGATGAAATGACTTAAAATAAATATTAAAAAATAAATTGATGTTAATTTAGTAACGTTTTGTCTCCTGTGAATTTAGAGTCCAAGAAACCCTATGGCATTCTGTCTGCAAAGTTGCGGAATCAGGAAAGCCATTGGTGTACATTTCTGTCCCACTCTGAAAGCTGCAGAACTAAGAGAGATAGTGGTGTGAGGTGCAGTGTATGGCCAGAAGATCAAGGTGCCAAATCATATTGGGAAGGATACCATTTGTCTTATTTAGCCCACTACGTCAAACACTAATCTCTCCCAGAAATATCCAGAAATAATGCTTAACTGCATAAATTGCACCAGATGGCTCAGTCAAGCTTGCACATAAAATTAACTATCACACTTGGCTTTGTGAGCCCTGCTTTTTGTATGATTCAACAGGTCACATTATGTTGAAGTTAAGACCATTGTCACAGGATCACCTCACTCCAGATCACTGTTCCCTATGGACCTCTGCCGATTAGATCACAGAAATGTGTCTCTTATTTTTTCTTTCCTTGGAATCTTCATATTTATAAGATAAATTTCAGTTACTTCAAGTTTTGTGAGAAACCTAATTCCCTTTATGCCATTGTAGTTATTAATGTCTTCATTACGTAACTTGTAATGTTTTGTTTCAAACTCTTACCTACACATTAATTTTATCCATACTGGTGTGTATTTTTTCAGGAAAGATATTATATTTAATTTACTTTTCTATTTGATACATTCTGTACTAAATAATTCAATAAATGAGTAATTGAATTAATGGGGGAAATAAAGCATGAAAACAACAGAATTATAAAAGTATACTCTCCCTATCCTGTTTACTTTCATCATAAAAGATGCGAGGATTAGAGATGATAATGTATTTTCCAGTTCAATAAATATTCAAATAATATTTTAATCTGTACTTTTTAATGCCTACACCCCTTTCATAAACATATTTGAACAAAATACAAGAAATATATGTACTTGAGTTAAAGAGACAAAGTGCCAATATTAATACACACATTTTTATTTACATTAGAAGCTCATTTAAAAAATAATTTTGAAGTTTTTCATGTATTTAGGGTAGATTTTATGCCCTTCATAGTGAGCTAAATCTTTAGTTTGTCTTTCTTTCTTTCTTTCTTTCTTTCTTTCTTTCTTTCTTTCTTTCTTTCTTTCTTTCTTTCTTTCTTTCTATTGAGACAAGTGCTGTGACCCTTATAACACTTGAGGTACTTGGGTGAAGGACTGTGAAGATGAGAAAATAAAGAGACAAAATCTGGGGTCAGGCGGAGCCCTTACCCTCATGATGGGAGGAAAGGAACTGCTCAACCACTATAGCACATAGATTTATACACTCAGAAGGATGATGTGAATTTCAGTCTTGCTGCCTAGCAACCCATTGCTTGGATTGCCTAGAGGCTTAGCATTTTTCTGGGCTGAAGCAGCTTCTGCATGTGGCATATCCCAGGTGCTCTTTGTTCGTGGGACAGCCATGCCCTGACCATGCCGCAGCCCTGCATGTGTGGTCAATTTCCAGCTTCAGGGCCTCCTAACAGACAAGATCTTGCTAACTGGATAACTCGTCCACATTGGCCTCAAACTCCCAATCCTCCTGACTCAGTCCCCGAGAGCTACTGCGTTGGAGGCAGGCACCATCATGCCTGTCTGAAAGACTAACATTTTGACGGTTACAAGTAATCTAAATAGGGAGTGTGGGACTTTTTACACTTTAAATGAAATTTCAGGATATCTATGTTCTAGATTTTTAATTTGTCACTGTTAAAACAATAGTAAAAACTCTAGCTTCAACAAGCGTATACATGTACAATTTTAAAGACATTGTCTAGCAGTAATACAGTTCAAGTAATTAATGTTGTGTTTAACATTTAGCTTAAAAAGGGACTTTAGTTTTCTTCAAAATGCAGATCTTAAATTAATTGCTTTAGCAGAGATTCTTTTGTAGATTCCTGGATTTGCTTTAGAAATTACTTTTAAAATTTAAGATATCAGATTTTCAAGTAAATAGGGAGTGACTTTGTTATTAAAAAGATAAACCTAACAGTGAAAAATTTAAATTTTATAGCTTTTCAAGACAGTTACCTTTTAGTGTGACCAAAAGTAGTTTCCAATATAATGTTGGATAAATAAATATTTATTGTAAAATATTAGCTCATAATATTATAAATGCTACCATTAATTTTCCTGCATTTTAAAACAAACATTTCTATATTTTAAGTGCATTTTTAAAATCTGCTATTTTATTCATACAGGTTTGCACTACATAATGTCTACATTTGTTGTGAAAAGTTGGTGCATGTAAATTAGACACCTGAATCCATATGTCCTTTTCTTGTCTCCTTCCTTCCTTCCTTCTCCAACTTTTTTTGAAGTTACGAAAAATGAAAAATTATTTTATACTTACTTTCTGTGTTTTTTTTTTCTTTGACTTGTGTTCCGTTTCAAGTTTCTAAGATACATATTGCATTCTTCCATTTACATAAACTCATTGTTTCTATTTTAGGAAAGTTTCTTAAAGTTTGCTAATGTTCCAAGATGACAGCAGTCTAAATAATATTTTACAATGCAAAGAAGTTTCAACATTGGTCTTCTTCTCTTATTTACTTCATCTGGTATTCTTAGCACACCTTTCACGTGTTTTTTACATTTGTATATTTACAACTTTTTTTCTCTTCATTGTTGATATAATGAATATGCCACTATTTCAGTTTTATTACTATCAAGTTATATGTACATAAGTAATGTGTTCTGATTATCAATATGATAAATTCATATAAAACAATCAATTTCTTATGAAAATTAAAATAAAGTGCTACTTTTGTTGATAATTTTATTGTATCCCTTAACATTTTTGGTATGGCGACACCTTTGTCTTATCTTTTTCACAAATTAACAAAGATATTCATGATTTCTTAAAATCCATAGATATTGTGCTGTGGGTGTAACTCAATGGTAAAATATTCACCAAATGTGCATGAGACCCTGGGTTCAATCTCCAGTGCAAATAAAAATCATAATGATAATAATAAAATAGAATAGATAGAATTATTTAATTTTAATTGTTTCTTTAACTGTTTTGCTTATTTTCTGTCCAATTGTCTATACTTGAAAATAAGAGTATACAGTCACTCTTAGCTTACAGAGCTACACCTGTTGATATTATCAAACTAGTGATAAGTGAATTGTAAGACAGGGTTATGTCGGGTTATTTTTGGACAGTATTTTATGATTATTCACCCTACACCCCACATTCTTTCCCTGTCTCTCTCTTTGTCTCTCTCTCTTGCCCTCAGAGAGATGCAAGATTAGAGAAGGCGAGGGAAAGAACAATGATGGGAAGGAGAGAGAGAGGGGCAGAAAATACTTTATTATGCACATTGACTCTTTAGTGATAAATTTGGGCATCATTAAATAATTTATCAATCATTTTGTTTCAATTTTTGTAAAAATTTTAAAGTATTTATATTAGGTCATGAATCTTTTTGGGATAATAACTTATAATCACATCATAAAACCTTACATAGTTTTTATTTTTTCATGTGAAGAAATATTTTCAGTTGTGTGACAGAAACTTCTTAGTCTTTTTATGGGGTTTTTTTAGTACTTTTGTAATATTTCATCTTCTAGTCTAATAAATGTATCATTATTATGCTATGAAACATTTTATACTTTGTACCTTCAAATGTAAATATTTAAACCAGCTGTAGTGGCACACACCAGTAATCCCAGCACATGTGAAATTGAGGCAAGAGGATCATTGCAAGTTCGAGACCAGCCCAAGCCACCAAGTGAGCTTGAAACCAGCCTGAACTGCTTAGTGAGATCTTGTCTCAAAAAGACAAAGCAAAACAGCACACAAAGTAATTGTTTAATCTACCTAGATTTGCCTTTCAATATAAGGAGTTATAGGATTATCATACTTTCTAATTAAAGATAATCAGATTGTTTGGTACCTTCACTGAGTATTTTGTAGTTTTTTTTTTTCACATGAGCTTTCTCTCTTATCAGGTTTTCTTGTGTAAATTTTTTTAATAGTTAGCCTTCTCATTACTGAAATACAATACTCAACACTCCAATTTAAGAGAAGAATGAGTTTCAGATTAGTATAGGGTCAGTAAACTCCAAGGCAGAAATCTCATGTTAAAAGACCTTCATGAACAAAGCTACTTAATCTTTGTTGACTGATAAGCAGAGAAAGAAACCATGCATGGTGGCAATGAGAGAGCACAGTACATAGTACCTAGCGCCATGCCTCCCTGAACTTCCCAACACACCAGCCAACACAAGTCACCAATCTGCTATGCATTTCTTAATCTAAGGAAGATGATGGATGACACAACTGGTTTAAAATTAGCAACGTGTATGGGTGTGTTTCAAGGTTCTCTCTTCTATTCAGTTCATCATTTTGCTTTTTCATGGTCCATACCTTCTTTTTTGTATATTTTATGACATACTGTTGAGTAGGCCTAACCCATTTCCATTTTGCTTATTTATTATAGTCTTGTCTATTACAGTATTTCTTCTTCTGTGTCATTTCAGTAGAAATTTTACATATTCTTTGGAGGGAAATAGTCCCTATTTGTGGGGGGGAAGGCTAGAATTGTTTGAACTTAGAGATTTTGTCATTTTGTTGTTGTGGTTGTAGTACTGGGCATTGAATGCAGGGCATTTGTACTAAAGAACAACTGCAGGATTTTTGTTTTGTTTTGCTTTTACTTTGAAAAAGTGTCTCCAAGAGTCAATAAATTGCCCAAGCTGGACTGGAAATTGTGATCTTCCTTTTTCAAACTCCTAGAGAACTGAGATTACAGGTATGCCCACCATGGGAGACTTAAACTGTCAGTCAAATTCACTGAACACAATATCACTCTGTATGTGGTTAGCCCATTCCAATCTAGTGCTTAAGTCTCTTCAGTGTGATACTCTTGTGCTAAATTAATTTTTAGATATATCCAATAAATATAATAAGGAAGATAATTTTTTGTATTTTTTTTATTTTACAGAGAATAAAACAAAAGAGGACAGAACAAAGCAGATCAGAACAGAACAATGTAAGCAACACAGCACTTCACAAGACAAATGGATATCAACAGTAGCTATCATAATGTCTGTTTCTTTGAAATAGTTGAGCATAGCTTCACACACAATAATATCAAACATAACAAAATAGAATAAAACCATTCAAAAGAATTAAAGTGTTACAAGGCATTCTGAACCAAATAACAGTAAATGAACAATGGCTACTATAATATCTCATTTTCCATAAAAATTTGTTTATACTATCATACATATTAAAAGTAAGGAAGATAAATTTTAAAATTTACATTTAACTCCTCTTGACTTCTTTTTTTAATTTTTTTTTTATTTTAAAGAGAATAAAACAAAAGAGGACAGATCTGAGCAGATCAGAACAGAACAATATAAGCAACACAGCACTTCATAACAAGACAATTGGATATTAACTGTAGCTATCATAATGTCTTTCTTTGAAATAGTTGAGCTTAGCTTTACACACAATAATGTCAAACATAACAAAGTAGAATAAACAACTCAGGAGAATGGAAGTATTCCAAGACATTCTGAACCAAATAACCAAAGATGAACAATGGCTGCTATATTATCTCATTTTCCATATAAATTTGTTTTTACTATCATACATATTAAAATCCAATAAGTCACAATGCGATAGAACCAATGGTAATAGAAAAACAAAAGCATGGTAGGAATTCAGAGCAAGATGATATTAAATCAACACTGGCTACCATACTGTCTTGTCTTCAAAGTAACTATTCATATGATCACATATATTACGATTAAGCAAAACAGAATAAAACCATTTAAACCAATGAATGAAGACATAAGACATCAAAGCAGTATAATGGTGAACCATGATTTCCATAAAATCTTCTGTACTCTTACCATTTCTTACACTAGGGAGACTATACGTATTTATACATGTGATTTTGATTTATTTCACTTATGAGCATAGATTCAAGATGCATCCATTTATTTATAAATATCTCAATGTGATCATTCTTTATAGCTGAATAGTACTCCATTGTATAAAAGTACCACAATTTTTTTATCCATTCCTCGGTTGATGGGCACTTAGGTTGTTTCCAAGATCTGGCTATTAAAATTGTGCCGCTATTAACATGGGTGCTGTGTATATCACTGTGGTAAGATGTTTTCAGATCTTCTGGGAATATGCCTAAGAGTGGAATAGCTGGGTCAAATGGGACTTCCAACCCCAGCTTTTTAAGAAATCTCCAGATTGACCTCCACAGTGGTTGCACCAGTCTACACTCCCACCAACAGTGCAGAAGAGTTCCTTTTTCCCCACTGCCTATCCAGCATTTGTTGTTGGTAGTTTTGTTGATCCTGGCCATTCTTTCTGGAGTGAGCTGGTATCTCAGTGTGGTTTTAATTTGCATTTCTCTAATGACCAATGATGATGAACATTTTTTCATGCATTTATTTGCTGTTCATATTTCTTTGTCTGAGAACTGTGTGTTCATCTCGGATGCCTATTTTTGGATTGGGTCTTTGAATTTCAGGGGTCTGATTTTTTAAAATTCTTTATAAGTTCTAGACAGAAGTCCTTTGTCTGAGGGACAGTTCACTAAGATTTTTTCCCAGTTTGTAGGTTTTCTTTTCACTCTGCTGGAGATTTCTGTGGACATGCAGAAACTCTTTAATAAGATATGATCCCAGTTATTGATTCTGGAAAGTATTTCCCGTGCAGTTTGGTTCTTGTTCATGAATTCTCTACCTACACCTATGTCATCAAGATTTTTACCTACTTTGTCTTGCAAAAGATTTAGTGTTTCTGTTTTAATATTTAGATCTTTGACCCATTTGGATCTTAGTTTAGTACATGGTGATAGGCATGGGTCAAATTTTAGTTTTTGGCATATGGATAGCCAATTTTTCCAACACCATTTATTAAAGAGACTGTTGTTCTTCCAGTTAACATGCTTGGCCCCTTTATCAAAGATAAGGTGGTTGAGTTTGTTTGTAGTTGTATCTTCTAATCTATTCTATTGATCTTTAGGTCTGTTTTTATTCCAATACCATGTTGATTTTATTATGTAGCTTTTTAGTATAACTTTGAGTCAGGGATTGTAATGTCTCCTGCCTTGGCTTTGCTGCTTAGAATTGCCTTTGCTATTCTAGGTCTCTGCTGGTTCCAGATGAATTTTAGGAGTGATTTCTATAGATCTTTCATTGGGATTGCATTGAATGTGTATAACAATTTTAGGAGAATGGCCATTTTCACAATATTTATTCTTCCTATCCATGAACAAGGGATGTCTTTCCATTTTCTGAGATTCTCTTCGATTTCTTTCTTCAGGGTATTATAATTTTCCCTGTACAAATCTTTTACATCTTTCATTAGATTAATTCCTAAATATTTCATTTTTTTGGATGCTAGTGTAAAGGGTGTGGCTTCTTTTATTCCTCTTTCAGTGATTTTGGTGTTAGTGTATAAGAATGCTATTGATTTTTGAGTAATGACTTTGTATCCAGCTGTTTTGCTGAATTTATTTATTATATCTAGCAGATTTTCAACAGAAGTTTGGGGGTCTTCTATGTAGAGTATTATGTCATCTGCAATGAATGATAATTTAACTTCTTTTCCTATCTTTACTCTTTTTATTTCCCTCTCTTGCATAATTGCTCTGGCTAGTATTTCCAGTACTATATTGAATAGGAGCAGTGATAATGAATATCTTTGTCTTGTGCCCGATTTTAAGGTAAAGGCTTTCAGTTTTTGGCCATTTAATATGACACTGGCTGTTGGTTTGTCATAGATGGCCTTTATAATATTGAGGAAAAGACCATCTATTCCAATTCTCTGTAAGGTTCTTATCATGAATGGATGCTGGATCTTATCAAAAGCTTTTTCTGCATCTATAGAAATGATCATGTGATTCTTGCTTTTGGCTCTATTGATATGGTGGATTACATTTATTGATTTACATATGTTGAACCATCCTTGCATGACTGGGATGAATCCCACTTGGTCATGGTGTATAATCTTATTGATGATTTGCTGCATCCTGTTTGTCAATATTTTATTGAGAATTTTTGCATCTATGTTCATTAGGCCTGTAGTTCTCTTTTTTAGTTGGGTCTTTCTCAAGTTTTGGTAGTAGAGTGATATTTGTTTCCAGGAATGAATTAGGGAGAATTGCTTCCCTTACAATTTCATTGAAGAGTTTGAGGAGTGTTGGCATTAAGTCTTCTTTGTATTTCTTGTAGAATTCTGCAGTGAAACTGTCTGGGCCTGGGCTTTTCTTTGTTGGAGGGGACTTGATTACATTTTCAATTTCATTCATAGAAATTGGGTTATTCAGCAATTTTACATCTTCTTGATCCAGGTTTGGTGGTTCATATGTTTGTAGGAATCTGTCCATTTCTTCTGTGTTATTGAACCTATGAGAGTAGAGGTTTTTGAAATCATTGTTGATGATCTTCTTTATTTCTACAGGTTCGGTAGTGATTTCTCCATTTTCATTCTGTATTGCATGAATTTGAGTCTTTTCTTTCCTTTTTTAAATTAGGTTGGCTAGGGGCTTGTCAACTTTATTTATTCTTTCAAAGAACCAAATATTTGATTCATTTATTCTTTGTTTTCTTAGTCTTCTATTACATTAATTTCTGCTCTGATCTTTATAATTTCCTCCCTTCTTTTAGCATTGAGCTTGGCTTGCTCTTCTTTTTCTAGATGTTTCAGGTGTAATATCACATTGCTTATTTGTGTTTGTTCTGTTTTCCTAATGTGGGAACTCAGTGCAATAAATTTTCCTCTGAGGACCGCTTTCATTGCATCCCACAGGTTCCGGTAAGTTGTATTTGTATTTTCATTTGTTTGTAGATATTGTTTAATTCCTTCTTTAATTTCCTCTGTGACCCACTGATTGGTCAAGAGTGTATTATTTAATTTCCATGTGTTTTTGTGGTTTTTGCAGTTAGTTTTATCATTAATTTCCAGTTTCATGGTGTTATGATCCGATAACATGCATGGGATAATTTCAATTCTTTTGCATTTACTTAAATATGTTCTGTGGGTTAGTATATGGTCTATTTTAGAGAATGTCCCATGTACTGGTGAGAAGAATGTATATCCTGATGTTGTTGGATGGAACACTCTGTATACGTCTATCAAATCCATTTGTTCACAGATGTGATTCAGTTCTGTTATTTCTTTGCTGATTTTCTGTCTAGTTGATCTATCCCTTTGTGTCAATGGTGTGTTAAGGTCCCCTGTTATAATTGTGTTATTGCCTATTTGATTTTTTATTTCTGTTAATACTTGCTTTGTGTAGTTGGGTGCTCTGGAATTTGGTGCATATATATTTAAGATTGTTATCTCTTCCTCTTGCAGTTTTCCCCTAACTAGTATGTAGTGACCTTCTTTATCTCTTCAGACCATTCTTGGTTTGAAGTTCACATGGTCTGCCAACAGAATAGCTACCTCCACTTTTTTTTGAGGTCCTCTTACATGGAGTATTGTTTTCCATTCTTTGACTTTCAGGCTATGAGTTTCCTTTTGGGTTAGATGGGTTTCTTATAGACAGCATATGGTTGGATGTTGTTTCTTGATCCATTCTGCCAGTCTGTTTCTGTTAATTGGTGAATTGAGGCCATTTACATTAATGGTTATAGCAGTCATATATTGGTTTATTGTTGACATGTTATCTTTTGATGTTGTATCTTAGCTTTCCATTCTGTTTAATTGTCTGTCTTGCTTAGTGTTTTTTTCCTATGTCTATCTAGAATGTCCTTCAGTATTCTTTGTAGGTTTGGTTTGGTGATCATGAAGTTCTTCAGCTGTTTTTTGTCATGGAAGTATCTTATTTCTCTATCCATTTTGAGGGACAGTTTTGTAGGGTACATCACTCTGGGTTGGAAGTTGTTTTCTTTAAGGATCTAAAAAACTTTACTCCATGCTCTTCTTGACTTCATCGTTTGTGGTGAGAAGTCTGCTGTGATTCTGATAGGCTTTCCTTTATAGGCGACCTGTATTTTCTCTCTAACTGCTTTTAATATTCTGTTCTTATGTTGGATTTCTGGGATGGGGATTATTATATGTATGGGTGTAGTTTTGTTTTGGCTATAGCTATTTGGAGTTCTATATGCCTCACTAATCCATATGTCAGTTTCCATATTCATGTTTGGGACGTTTTCAGCTATTACTTCAGTAAATGGCCTCTTAGTATCATTTTTGTTTTCGCATTCTTTTTCTTTTATCCCTGTTAATCTTATATTGTTTTTCTTTCTGTCATCTTGCAGCTGTTGAATTGTTATTTCGTGATTTCTTGTTATTGTTAGATCTTTCCTTTCCCATTCACTAGCTGCAATCTTATCTTCGAGGTCTGAGATTCTATCTTCACTTTCATCGAGGCAGATTTTGCAACTTTCATTAGAGTGTTTGATTTCCTGTATATCTCTTTGAATCTGCTTAATGCATTCTGTTTGTCTCTTAAACTATTCATTCAGGGATTGTATCATCTTACTTTTTTCCTCTAATTGTTTAGCTGTGTCTTTGTTGGATGCATTCAGTATTTCTTTCACTACTTTTATCATTTCTTCTTTTACCTTGGAGAATATTTCTGATTTGAGTTACCTCATAGCTTCCTGTACTTGCTTCTTTATTTCAGGTGATATCATTTCATATATTTCAGGTGTATGTGTAGTATTTTCTTCTATGTACATGGCTCCTATTTCTTGGGATGGGCTGGAGGTTTAAGATTGCACTTTGGTCTTTTGTTTTGTCATTTTCCTATATTTCCATGTTTCCAGCAATTTTCCAAAGCTTTCCCTTGGGGTGCGGCACCAGCTTGGCTCCCCCTTCAGTGGACCTGGCTCCCCTGATTGAATGAAGGTCTCTGGGTGCAGTTCAGTCAAGCCCGTGGAACCTCTGGACCCCAGTCTAATGACCCAAGGCAGCTGGGCAGGCACCCAGCCTCTGCAATTGATGGTCCCAAACCCTTCAGGGCTTGCCCTGGTGAGCTGCAAATCACCTCATGGTGTGGCGCTGGCTTGGCTCCCCCTTCAGTGGGTCTGTCTCCCCTGGTTGAATGAAGGTTGCTGGGCACAGTCCACTCAAGGCTGCGGAACCTCTGGAGCCTAGTTCAATGACCCAAGGGTGCTGGGAAGGCACCCAGCTGCTGGGTTCGAGGGTCCCAAACCCTTCTGCAACTCCTCTTGACTTCTACTGAAATGCAATTCACTAAACACAACTCAGAAGGTTTTAAGATTTTTCTTAATATAAAGCTTTGTTAGTTTTTTTTAAAGTAGTACACTACCATATCTCTAAGCCTGGCAGAAAAATGGCACCCTAAAAATATCTATATCAGGATTCATGGAACCTATGAATATTAACTCACATAGAAGATATATTTTAAATATTGCATTCTATTAAATACAAAATGTGGCTTATTTAAAAAACATATTATGTTTGATATCCCTGGTACCAAAACAAACAAAAAAACATATTATGAGAGTAGAGATTTACCAGTAGTTATGGTTTTAGGTACATGTTAATAATTATGTAACCAACTATAGTTATAAATACATATATTAAAACAAATGCATATATTTCATAGCTCAATCCATGGAGAGACTTAGAAGCAATAGCCTCCCAGAGTCAAGGAGCCAAACTATTGGCCAATTATTTGTTTTTAACTAACATTTATATTTGTTCATGGAAAAGAATAGGTAATACTTATTTGATCAATTTTGCATGTCTATATTTGGCAATCTAAGCAACTCTTTTGAAGATAACAATATGCAATATAAAAACCTTTGTTAAATTCCTATCATCTTGTTTTGAAAGCCCATATTATTCTTGATTTGGATTTTTTGTTGTTGTACTTGTTGTTTGTTTGACTTTTATTTTTTGTTTTTCTTTTCTGTGTTTATCTTTAAAAAATAAAAAAAAATAAATTAACTAAGAATATTTGTACAAAATATTGAGTTTAATTTCAAAGAAAAAAGGTTTGTAAGATTGGTACTATACAGTAAGACATTAAATGGACTAATTTGTAGTGCCAGCCAATGTAATGAACACACCAGTTTGGTATTTCAAAAAGACACTGAAACCAATTTAAAGAGTACTGAAAGGCTAAAGATGAAGGAATTTTAGCAATAAAAACAATGAAATACTGTAGTATTGTATTATAACATAAACTATAAAATATTTCAAGATTCCCATTAATATATATATGATTTATATATATATATATATAAATGAGATATACATACATTTTATATATATATATCTATGATTGCTATATCTATATCTATTTCTATATCTATATCTAAATCTATATCTCAATGAATAAATGCACCAAGCCAAAAAGGGAAGTGGGAAAACAGAGAAATTTCATAAGGCTCCAAATTATTCATGTAATATTACTTCTTCAAGAAAGTATACTCCCCCTTTTCATTTATAAGCTTCTCTTAGAAAGTTTTTTAACAGTGTGAAAAGGATGAACACAAATAACTTTACAGTACACAACTATTGCAAATATTATCCCAGTCAGCTGATAAAAGTTAGTGTCTAAAATAATCGTAGTGACCAGCGCAGCTGATAGGAAATGAGGGAGATGATACTTAACATTTTACACCTTCTGCCCAGAAACCTATATCCTAGTCCAGTCATGAGACATGCATGAGGTAAACTACAATTCAAGGATAATCACTTTTATGTGTGGCCACTACTTACCAGAATTGTCATTATAGGAAAATGAAAGTCTGGAAACTGTCACTGTCTATAGGAGGTCAGTAAGACATAAAGACTAAAGACATTGTAGTATGTTGAGTATTAGAAGAAAAAACTTGAAATAACTTGTCAATGCTTGTTCTTTTGAACACTTATTACTAATAGTAGATTAAATTGGATGTGGAATATAAGTTGGGTGTGGGAACCTTCTATATGGTCTGAACAATTTTTAAGTGGAATAGTAAGTTGGTACACTTTGTTAAGAGGTTCCGGTAGGTGTGGTGAGTGCCAAAACCAGTAAGTGCCAAACAGGTTGCTTTAGGTCCAAATAGTTGAATCATGAGCAATTTGCACTAAGTACAATTTTGTGTGTTTCACACCAGTCAAACGATAAGTAGTGGGACAGAGTTTTTGCTGTTAAAATGCACTGAGTGTAAATTCAGCACACTGAAAGCAGCTGAACACCAAGTTATGATTGCAAAGGTAGTGTAATCATGAGGAAATACATATTAACATAAATTCCGGTTTCATGTGCTTGTCATTCTAGCTTTGATTCCTGACCACTTGGCTCAGCTGGGCAGTACAGTCGAATTGGAATTCGATAGGAGTTTGGTCATTTAAAGCATGCTAATCTTTGTAAAGGTAAGTGACAAATCTCACCAACATTTATGCCTTTAAGCACTTATTAAAAGGGTGAAAATTCAACTTAAATTAAAAAAATGTATTTCATTACTAATCAGAGTATTAAAACTTCTGGTGTATTTCCAGATGGTTGACCTAAGTAGTGCAACATCATGAAACTTAAGTAATCATTTCTTTTAGCCAGGCCCTATTTATGTCTTACTGTTTTATTGTACATTTCTCATACTCCTTCAATTTATATGCAGATTTGAGAAGACCTAGCAGTTCTGTGCCCTCCTAAAAATAGACATTTGTTTTCTTCTTTTATATTCTAATTTTATTGCATTTTGCTTTCTCTCTCATAATTAGTGGATATTACTTTTGTTATTGGCTGTGTCTTATTTCAAAGGCATATATCAGTTGAAACTTTCTCATAGGAAACAAAATCAAAAATGTTCTTGTCTTTCTTAATATGGTCCAATATTGTTCAATTGTTTCCTTTGCTGGCAGTTGTAAACTGCTTTCCCTTTGTGGTTGGCAGGTATCTAAACCCTGATATTTAAATACTTACATTTAACCTTCATGGGCACATTAATGAAAGGGTGCTTGGACATGCTCCTTTTCATGATGCTAGAGTCTATTCTTAGGTCATAGTCAAAACAACCTTGGTATTCTGACTTCTTAATCAGTTATCAATTAAGCTTAACCATTAATATTATAGTTCCAAAGCAAAAGGTTAAAGACATAAAGCAAGCATGTAATTAAACTAATATGGCTGGATGGCTCACACTGTGATATTTGTTAAAACTCTCTGGTTGCTCAGATTTAATAAGCACAAAAGTACAGACTTTTTATTTTTAGTACTTATTTTATGAGATTAGTTCATTTAAAACATGGGAGATAGTGATCCAGTTTTATCATATTATCATCAACTAATGCTAAGTTCGAGCTTTGAATAAAAACTACACAAAGTTTCGATAAAAATTTCAAAATTAAAACTTAGAGATACTTTTATCTCAAATATTCATAAAATCTATTCCCTGTGATCATTCATTCTATTCATCAGTTTGTAGTCATCAATAATCAAATTTTGGGAGGCATATACCTTGTTTTGCATTGTAAAAACTCTGATGTGCATAAAATTTGAATTAATAAAAATCATATCTTAAATAATATTGATATGAAGGTTTTATTCCAGGTCTTGCACACAAACATGCAAGTATATATAAAAGATGAACACATCTAATACATTTATTCTAATTAGCAACTTCCTGTCATATAATGCCCATGATGTCCTCAACCTATGTGCAATGTGGGATACAAGCTTGAGTTATGAATTAATATGGAGCTACTTTAATTATAGACCGATTTCCTAGGATCTAGGCCAGTGCTTCATACAACTAGGTGTGTACTTTTACCCTGAACTACAGTTTGCTCTGATTCAAATTCATGCACATCTTTCTTTGAAGTTTAATAAAGAACAAGGATGTCTAAAGTCCAAAATTTTTAAAAAAAGACAAACTTTCCCAAAAATGTACTTTGGTTCACTTCATACTTTAATTGAAATTTAAAAATTAAAAATAGATTTGTAGTTATTTTAAATTGAAAATTTAAAAATAATCTGAAAAAAAAGATACATACAAAGAAATCAAGATTTTCACTTTTTATCAGGGTGCATGTAAATGCAGAAGACACTTGAGAGGAGGGATTGAAATTATTTTCCTATTAATGTAAAAGTTTTCATTCGTTTCATGTACATAAGTAGGCTGTAAAGAAATATTGCCAAAATACTATAAAAAAGAGAATATCTGAAAGTATTAAACATAAAGTGTCAAGTTAAATCATTTTAATTATTCTTTATTAAGGAACAAGTTTTCTTGCATTACAGTAATGGGTTGGCTCACAAATGCTTTGTTTGTAAACACTTTGGTTCTCGAGCGCATTCCACAGAATTGTTGCTTTGCTCACAATCTCCACATCATGCTGCAAACACAGCTGTGGCTCTCTTCGCCACCCAAACACAGACACGGCCCCATTTCCTAAAATCATAAAGCAAATTCAAGTTGTAAACTGAGGCACAGCTTTAATTTAATTTTAAGTACAGCAGTGTTTGGCGACCCATTTATGATCCCACCAACTCCTTTCTGGAATTCTTTCTTGAACAATAAAGAAGGGTGACTTATTTGTTCTGCGGAATTTTTCCAATTTATTTGTAGTTGTACTCCTCAATTATACTCATGCTTGTTTTATATGTAATTTTATTAATTTATTGCTTAGACCAAAAATGAAAATAAATTAGATATCTTCCATATGGTGCAGCTGTGCACCTTGATCAATCATAGCAGGTGTTTTTGGTCCAGCATGAAAAATATGCTTGAGGTTGGCATTCCTTCTCACCTGCTATGCTAGTGAGGATAGGAAGACATGGATAAAAACATCTGACCTGGACTACTTTGAGAAGTGGTGATAAATATTTAACAAAAGTGCATATAGTTTTAAAAGAGACATGTAGGCCTGTAATGCTATTCTGCTATGGTGAATTTTTGGTCATTTAGAGTTTGGTCATTTAGTGAAGGAATAAACTATGTATCAAACATGAGACTATGTGGTTGGTAAATCTAGAAGAGTAGGACTAGGGCTTTATGCTCTGTGTGATAGGGAATTATGTATGTTTTTGTTGTATTTCAGTGTAGATAAGTAACCTAGAGATACACCTGTGCATGCGTTTTTGTATCTCTGTGTATTTAAGGCCGTGATCTTTGGCAATGTAGTGATCATCAATGGAAGATCATCTGTTTACAGCAAAATTTTAGTTTTATTTCTATCTTGTACAATCTTTTTTAGAAAATTTCTCATATTTAGTAGACATTTAAAGTGTCTATATAACTAGACATATAGATATATAAGGGTTATAAGTAAGTAGAATTCTTCAAGATTCCACCACTATTTCATCTTGTTTTCTGAAAATGGGGAGAAAAGCAGGATTGAGAAAAGGAAAGTTTTGGAAATGAGCTGTTGCTTGACAGATACAGAAGCCAACAAGTACAGGAATTATTTTTTAAAGAATAATCCTTTTGGGCACTGGTATGAGTAGCAGGTCCCGACCCCTGGGGACACCAGCTCTCCACAGTGATGAGGTGAAACAACCTGATGGAAATGCGCAGCCAGGAATAGACTTGAGCATTTCTGATTTTACTGCTTACAGCATCCTGCTGAGTTGACAATAGGTTCAAAATTGAATCTCAAAGCCATTTTTTGTTTTGATGTAGTTTGTAAAGCCTAAGTAAAAATCAGCTTCTATTTTTGTTTTTCTTTCTTTCTTTCTTTCTTTTTTTTTTTTTGGTAGTTTCCTCTGATTGGATATTCCTTGAGTTGTGATTAGCACAACTCAGTAAATAAGAATAAAATAAATGCAGGGATACTTCTAATTTTAGCAATTGTCAAAGGTTAATAACTTGGGACATGCCTGTTAGGATTTCACAATGACTTGCCATTTGGAATTATGATTGATTACCCCGGTAGAGTAACAGGAACAGAAAAGAAGAGAAAATGTAGAAACAGTGACTTTTTGGACTTAAATTCTAGCAGACTTTTATTCAAAAGGAATTAAACATCACCTATGATGTTTATAAACTTCCAGGATTATTAAAAGCTATATATTACCACAAGCTATATAATATGAAAAAATTAAGATGCTCCCCTATTTTTGAATTTTTTATATTTGATTGTGTGTTTCTTTGGTCAGTTTTTTTGGTTTAAATTGTCAAGGGACACAAGATGTAATTAAAATCTTGCACACTCACAGAGCTTAAGGGTCCTTTACACATTTTATTCCATTGAACATATTTTCAATTAATTGTAAAGGTCGTTCTCCTTCTGTGAGCTTTACAGTGTTGTCCCTTAAAGGTGAAGGACGCATAGATAAATTTACCTTTTGTTTTTTCCCTTTGTCTTTAAAGTTATCCTGTGGCTCTATCATGCTGCTTTGATGTTATGTCTCAGCTCACAATTGAGGTCATTGTGCTGTCACTCCAGTTAGTTTAAATTTGTCATAGTCCATAAACAAGTACATATATGGTTTTTGTTCTAATAAAAAAAAGAAAGTAATGTGAAGAGATGAAGAGAATGCTCTGTTAGGTCCATGGGACAAAATCCACAATTCACCTTTGCAGATGTCTGTGTAATTTAAGCAGCAGGCAAAACAACCATGCACAGTTGTAGCTGCTCTAGGGAAAGGGTACCAGGAGGCTCATAAATCATGGTAAGGATTAAGCGCAATGAGCCATCTTTTTAACCTCGGAAGGCAACATGGGAAAGCCAAGTATCAGAGCATACGGGGCACAGATTCTTTGTGCAGGGATAAAAGGGGTCAGAGATTTTAAGCCTTCTCTCAATTAGCACTGACCTTCCATTTGCAAATCAGCAGAACATACCTTTAAGGTTGATTAAAAAGAGACCTCTTCCACAGGAAATTAAATTGAGTAAGTGATAAGGTGTGCTTCTGGGCAGTGGTAAGTGAACTCAAATCATATGGAAATCCTAATCATTTATTAACAGTGAACATGTTTCTTCCTGGACAGTAAAGTGCGTAGAAAATAACCTTGCAAATAACCAATCTGTAAAGATCATCATGTTTAATTGAATTTTATTAAATAGTGAAATATCATGAGAAAATACTAACTTCGAAGTAGTCAGTGAAGGAGATACAGACAGCTGGCTCTCTCTATAACATTTAGCAACTAAATGATCTGTTACTAATTGTTTAAATTTGAAAAATTATCCTAATCAAATGTCTTTGGATGCAAATGAGTAAATTAAACACAGTGAGGAACATTTTATTTTGTGCAGAAAATAGAAATTTTAAACAAATATTAAAGCTTTGGCAAAATAATTACTTGCTAATTTTTCCAAGGTTCTTTTAAGTCAAGTTCATGATAAAACTGAAATTGCTAAATTGATAAAAATCTCAGCAGAGTGCAGAAAATGCTTCAACAAAGTTACAAAGGTCAGTTCCTGTTTGAAAAGATATAAACAGATTTCAGTTTCTGATTTCCTGTCAAATATCCCTTGACAATTATTCTTTTTATGTAGCCAATGCTTAATTATATTATTCTGTTAAGGAAAGCTGTAGAGGGCTTGGTTCAGAGTGCCAGATAATTGTGCATATTGGAGAAGCAGATGGAGAAGCAGAGAGAAGAGATGACTGCATATTATATATTGTGGAGGAGTTTGACTATACTGGCAGTCAAACTCACAACCTTGTCCTCGCTGAGGCTAGGAGTATAATTTAGTCTGTGTTCATATTTAAACATAACTTCAACCATCGTTTTAGAAAGGTACACTGACTTGTCTTTGAAAACAATATGAGGAATATACTACATATTCAATGTGGGTTACCGCTGTACACGTGTATCGTGTGTTACACCCCAAGCTAGGAAAAATAGCCACCATCTTCCCCAGGCAAGTGCTGCTTTCGTGCTCTGCTTTAGCACCATCTTCACTACCACAGTTTTATCCTGATGCATAATGATTAAGTGTCATATGCTTTGACTCAAGCTTGTATCATTTTAAAAATAATCCCCTTCTTTCTACTATGCGTCATGGCAGTTGGTTTTTTCCTCATATGGTTTCTTACAAGATGGTGCTGATTTTACCAGCAAATAGTCTAGAGAACACAGGGTCCCATATGAGATCTCCACCATAGGAAATAAGAGTGTAGTAAAATAAGCACATGGGCAATTTCAGTGTGTATCTGTGAAATAAAATGTATAACATCACCTTTAAGTTCATAGAAACACATGTTATTTCACAAGAAAAAATGGATCCCAGAATTCAATAGAAAATAGATTATCCTTTAAAAAGAGTAAAGTATGTGTCTCTGCATCAACATGTAGGGATTATTTTTAAAATAACTATTAAATAAGTTAATTAGCTTTATTTATTATATTTGTAAATGTTAATCTATCATCAATAAATACATAATCATTGTCAATTAAAATTAAAAATTTGAAACGGAATATCTGATGGGCATACTGTAGCACATTAAATACATTTTTAAATTCTTAATTATCCATTTATACTTCAAGTACTTCTGAAGTAGGTGACATGAAAACAAATGAAATAATTTTCTCCTCTTTTATTTCCCAAAAAGTTTTCCCTAGCCTCTGTAATGCATCTGTATTCTTGGGAATGGAGTATTTATTAGAATTTTATGGATGCATTTACTCAAAGATAGTTATTGAAAGTTGTCTCTACAACTTGAGACTATTCCTCATTAGTGAAATAAATAAGAATCATATTTATAAATATCATATTGTGTCTCTAGTATAAAAAGTAAATAAGAACTACAAGTGTAATAAAACCAAAATGTGTAATTGCTATTGTAAAAAAGAAAGGAAAAGAGAGTGTTCTAGGGGATATAACTGCTTGTATGTTTGAGTGTGTAAAACAGATGACCATATTGCTGAATCTTTGTTGGATCTTTGAGCAGAACTGTTTGTAGTCTGACTGTTTGAATGTTTACTATGTACCCTTTAATTTTGTAACTTGAACAACTACATCCAGGATGACAGTATGTAATTTATAAACTACTGATTTCTTTTTCTCATTTTCCTTTTTTTTTCTTTCTTTCTTTTAGAATTCTGTATTGTTGCTACCATTTTTTCTGTTTTGTTTTTTTTTCTTCTCTTTAAATACAATTTTAAAAATGTATAATTGCTATTGTAAAAAAAAGAGGAAATAGGAAGCATTATAAAAGATATAGCTGCATGTATGTTTAGGTGTGTGGGATTGATATTCGCATTTCTAGGTTCTTGTTGGATTGTTGAACAGATCTGTTTGCACTCTCACTGCTTGAGGGTCCACTTTGTGTGCTTTAATTTTGTGACTTGAAAAACTATTTCTAAAAGAACAATATGTAATTTATCAACTAGTGATTTCTTACTGTTTATCTTCTTTTCTTGAAATTCTGTAATGTTTCTATCCTTTTTCTGTTTTCTTATCTTTAACTTAGAAAAAAAGAAAGTTGTCTCTATAGTTGTTCCAAAGATTCTTTTGTATTTTATAAATAAATTAAATATGCAAATTTATGGATAAATCCATTTTATGGATAAATTCATTAAGTAATTAAAATATAGAAAAGTTCTTAACCACGTTAATGTGTACATTCTAATGAAGGAAATAACAAAAAATGTAGTATTTAGATTATAGACAAATACATTTAAAGAAAATGCTTTATAAAAATAATCTGGAGAGACCACTGAGATTCTGTACTGTTAAAGAAAGAAAAATGATATGTTAGCAAATGTCCAAAACATGCTTAGATAATGTATTCCTAATAGGATAAAATTTGGAAAGTTTTAAAAGAAGATGTGTAACAAAGCCAAAATATATCAGAGGAAAAGCCTTGTAATAAAACATAAATATCAAGTCACCGTTGTGGTATATGCACAATGAAAAGCATACTATATTTTATAGCAGCACAATTCACAAAAGATAAATCTGGGAAACAGTTTTTATGCCCATCAACTGGCAAATGGATAAAGAAAATGTGTTTACACACAATGGAGTAAACTCTGTCTGCCCTAAAGAAAAATAAACTGGTGTCATTGTGGAAAATTGGATACAGCCTGAGACCACAATATTAAGTGAAATAAACACACAAGTTAAAATATTGCCTGATTCTCTTATGTAAGAAAGTTAAAGTAAATGAAATGCAAAATAAAAGATGTAGTAAGTCCCCGATGTACAAACATTGAAATTGTGAGCTTCCTCAGAAATAAATGGACCTCATATGTTAGACATTTATAGATGAGCACAGAACTCAGAAATAGCTTGTGTCTCTGCTGGACCTTGTCACAGCTGTGCTGCTGCATGCTTACTCTACAGTGCAAAAGTGAACAGCAGTGTGGTGCTCACTGAGAGCCCAGGATGCCCCTAAGTAGGAGGACAAGCAGGGGCGATGTGGAGAGAGTTGCTAGGAAGTGCAAAGCAACTACCATGGAAACAAAAAAGAAAGTGATTGAGAGGTTGGGCCATGGTGGAAAGATCTAGAGGATCTAGAAAGATCTAGAGCTAGAGGATTCAGGCCACCATCTCTACCCCATCCTCCTCCAGGTAGTAGTTTCTCTTCTTGTCACTTTGGTCAAAGCCATTCCAATATACTAGTTGTTATACTGTACTGTACCGCCACTGCAAGACAACTAAACTTAAAAGAGTCTGTGTAAAATATTGTCTCTGTGTGTTTTGCTTTTGATTCTTTACAATGTACATTTGTATCAAAGCTGTGTAAGACTCATATTGTCAGATTTACAGATGAATCTGATTTCTGTTGTCCCAGAACAGAACTCATTCCTTAATGTGGGGCTCACTGTAATAGGACATAGGGAGACAGACCTTTTCTAGAAAGAGAAAGAAGATCTGGAAATGAAGGGAGGGGAAGGAAAAGAATGAACAAAGGAAGTAAGATGTGTTACATAGAAGTACCAACTCCACACAAGGAATATAAACAGTATGTTCTACAAAAAAAAAAAAAAAAAAATCCCTATTAAAAAAACCAGCATGGGGTAGAACAATGTGCTGAAGTTAAAGAGAGTAAAAAGGATTATCAGAGGTGAGTACTAACAGCTAGTAGGGCCTTGCAATCCCATGTGATGGTTTTGCTTTTTCCTGTGAATGAGAAGGGGCATGGCATGGACCTAACCAGAGCAGTGCTGTGTTATAATTTGTCCCCTCAGAGAACTAGTCTGGTGATTGTGTAGGTGACACAAGTTGGGGCAAATAGGTGAAATCAAGATATCTTTTTTATTAAAATACAGTTATAACTACCTGGGAGGAAACAAATACTGGCTGGGAATATCAAGACCAATAATAAGAAGTGGACTGAGAGATGACACGTGGTGATGAAGAGAGGGCTCTGCCTTGTTGGAATAAAAGAAGGATGGTACTATCATTCCCTAAGGTTATCAAATCAAAATTACCTTAAAGTACCTAAGAAAAATGTTAATTGGGTAGTTTGATGTATTCACATGAACTCAGGTGTAAAATCATCCTGGAATATAAATTATATGATACTGACTATTAGATTTATTTTTTAGCAAATGCATAATTCTGTCTATATGTTAAGTGCTATCCTAAGCTTTCAGGTTGTGTTAAAGAATCAAAGAACCATACAAGACAAACACTGTTGACCTTATTTTCTTTGTGTAGATGAGGGTCATGAGGCTAGAAGAATTATTAACACTTGTAAAGACCATGTACTTGGAAAGTGCCAGAACTGGAAAGCAGACCAAGACACAAAAACTTATCTGAACACCTTGCTGGAGGATTAGATCATAAACTGAACAAGGTGGAGCAAGAATAAACATCATCTTGCTTTGAAGTCCTACCATGCTTTTGTTCTTCTATTACCATTGGTTTTATCATGTTGTGTCTTTTTGGATTTTAATATGTATGATAGTATAAACAAATTTTTATGGAAAATGAGATATTATGGTAGCCATTGTTCATCTTCTGTTTTTTGGTTCAGAATGCCTTGTAATAGTTTCATTATCTTGAATGCTTTTATTCTCTTTTGTTATGTTTGATATTATTGAGTGTGAAGCAATGGTCAACTATTTCAAAGAAAGAGATATTACGGTAGCTACTGTTGATATCCAATTGTCTTGTTGTGAAGTGCTGTGTTGCTTGTATTGTTCTGTTCTGATCTGTATTTCTCTGTCCTCTTTTGTTTTATTCTCTGTAAAATAATATTAAAAAAAGAATAAACATCAAAGAGCTAGGCAAGGCCTTGACAAGGTCAGTAAAGTGAGGAATGAAGACAAAGAAAAAGCGAGCTTTGCCAGGGAAGGAACAAGAGTGGTAATCAGAGATGCAAAGAGGAAGCCTTTCAAGTGGGTCAGATGCTGCTCCTGAATCAAGAAAAGATCAGGAGTCAGAAAAGACCACTGGATTCACAATTTGAATTCCACCGTTTACTTTGACAAGAGCAGATGTTGACGGACAGAAAGCAACACTTTCATGAGAGAGTTACAGAAACATAAGTAAGACAAAGTTGATTTTCCAAATCAAGACAGATGCATGCAAGGAATTGTTTAGAAATATTTATTTTGGAATCTTTTACTGGTTTATGGAATATAGAGACATATGTGTGACTCATAGCTCCAATTTCACAGAAACAATTTGTCATACACTTTTCAAGTGACCAAAGAGAGATTATGACTAGTGACACATCTCAAAACACATTTAGATTATATTTTGTCACTTTTTCCAGAGCATATAAAATCACTTTTCAATGTTCAAAATTTTACAACATAAAAATTATAATGAAATACACAGTTTACCACGCTATTACCTAAACAATGTCTTCTCCACTGCACCCTTTACAGCTGGATGAATAGGTTAGGCTTCTGTGCTAAATAGATGCCTTGCATATAGCAACAAGTTGTAAGCACAGGCTTTCCACGAGATTGCTGATATTTGTATATACTGTTTGTGTATATTTTGTGTAGTCCCCCATTTTTTAAAAAATCAGATTGTTTTATTAACAAATAGGTTATTTTGTTATTGTTGTTTCTATGTAGAATCTGGAAATGTTCTCCTTTTTCTAAATTTTCCTGAAACCAAATGTTATGCTTTACTTCTAAAATGTGCCTTAAAGGTTTCATGTGTTTGCAACATGATTGTATCATGGGAACACTGTTGTCATCAATGGATTAGTATATTGATGGAGTGTATAGTTACATGTGCTGCTAATCCTGATTAGATGTGGTCTGTCCCTGTAGCTGAGCTCTATCACATTTCCTAGCTCCTTTCTTCCTTCACTACTTCTGGAGTGAAATGAAAAAGGAAATTTTCCTCTGCCATGCCCTTCTGCCATGCTCTTCCTTCTGTGCTTCTGTGCTGACCCATTAGGAACTAAATCCTCTGAACACTTAGAACCAGAATCAAGCTCTTCTCCTCTGAGTTCCAAGTGTCTAGTATTTTGTCCCAGCAGTGGGAGGATGACAAGAATATCAAGAATCCATGAGTTTCCTCCGCATCAAATGGGCTAACTCCCATTGCAGATATTTAAGGATCTCCTATTTAGGATACTTCTCTGTAGAGATGCCACTACATTCTTAGTGGTTGATTTTTCTGAGTTACCTTTTCTTGTAGTACTAAATTTCTTTTTTATATTATACTTCCAATGACCTCAATCATTTAATAAAATTTTAATTCAAATATATATACATATATATTCATATATATGAATTATAAATTATAATTATATAATTTATAATTCATATACAATTCCAAAGTGTCACACTTTTCTTATATATAGTTCATGGTAAAATATTATTTCCATATGGAACTTGCTGTTTAAAATAGACAGCTAAAATGCTCTTTGTTATAATAAATGGTGTATGCATAGGATATATAGTTCCATCTTCTTGTAATTGACTTGATATCAATGAAATGTACTATCCTTCCTTGCAATTCCAATCATTCTTTTTCCACACATGAATAGCTAGCTAACATAATCAATATTCAGATTTTCAGTAAATTCTTTTAAGAAAGGTTTTTCTGAAGAGCTGCTTGTGCCCTTAAAGTTTTTTGCTATATAATGAGACATATGGAGAAATTCATTTTTAAGCATGATATTTATTCTTTTTTTCCAATGTTGTTTGAAATATATTCTTCCTCTTCGCCTGAGGGATGTCTGCATTCTAAGCACATGTTTGTAGCTAGATAGAAAGCATATGTCCTGTTTATCCCACGGATCTGACGAAAGGAGTGACATATATGATAACTGCTTCTTCAACTGTGCGAAAGGGAGTCTCCTTTTGCACCTGGTGTTTCTTCTAGAGTGCAAGGTACTGTGTTGTGGCCTTCTGATGGTCTAATTATCACCCGACTTCCTTTCAACACCATATGGGGATTCTTAAAGCTGGGGAATACTGAAACTTGGCATGGATCTGTCTGGGGTGTAATTATGCCCTAAATCAATTTCTCCAATTTTATCACAGAGTAGTTTCTGTGTTTGCAGAACAGCAGCAGGAAAATTCCTGTGATAAATTTATCCTGACCTTGTGTGTATCACAAGCCTCTTTGTGGTCTGCTCTTTGTTTTGTCAGCACCGTTTCAAGCCACTCCCCATGCTGTATATCATGTAAAATTATATGTGCTACAAACTTTTGGTTTCTCCATCACAGCTCTCCTAACACATGGAGATCTGAGGTGCTCCCAGTTGACCCAGGCTTACCTCACTTTCGTATTTCACCCAGCTTTTCCTCCTCCTCCCATGGCTAACACCAGGAATGTCATTCTAGTGTTAGATGTTCCTATTCCCCAGAACTTGTATCAAGTGTCATCATATCTCCTCATATGCCTTTAGAAAGTACTTCTTCATCTGTACTCATTAAATGGCAGGTTGTTTTCAAGTTCTACTAGCCTTGTCTGAAGCCCTGACATTTTGTGGTCAATGATCAAATTTAGTGTATTTCTTTCAATCTGATCTTCCTTTACTTCATCAACTTTTTCTCAGCCTTCTCAGGACATCCTTGCATTTTTTTGCACCCTGAAAGGAAATTATTTTATAAACTCCACCTATAATTTCCCTAGGAAATTTTACCCAAATGTTAGATAATTTAATGGAAATTTTCCTTGGAAAAAAGTAAATATAAAAAAGCAAAATTTTCACTATATCCCTAGTGAGTTAGATAAACCCGTATTATAAGAATAATTACATTATATATTCAGCTTACAGCTTATATGTATGATCATCAGTGACATGGGAAGATAGAATAGTTATAGATGATTCCAAAATATATTATCTATACTACAACACCTTAAGTGGAGTAAAAAGCATTCAGTTGTATAAATTTTTCTATCAAACCAAGATGGAAAAAAACTGTTGAAACATAGGAGTCATTGCCAATCATATCCAAAGCAAAACCATGTTGTCAACCAATGGTCATAAATATAACAATTTTAGAACCACTAGTCATTCATAGGAGATCCAAACTCTTTATGTTGGGCAACAGGATATTTAATTATTGACAACATCTTGATTTCCATCTTTCAGAACACATATGCTTATCATGTAGTTTTATTCTAATAAAACAATAGAAGCCAAAGGTTTTTCTAAATATCATAGACGTCACAATGGTAAAAAGAAAGTAAATTTTTATATAGACACACAAAGTTCAAAATATGCTGAATGAGGTGGCAAAACCTCCCTGAAGGAGTCTTAGAATAGCCTCAGTGGTCATCCAGAAGACTTTCTCTTTTTGTATAGTGAGGAAACTGAGATACAAGGGCATCACAGGCTCAGAGACATCTTATCTCAACAACTGCAACTGGACAGATGGGAGGGACAGAGGATTTTCAGTCACAGATGCTTGCAACATAGGGGAGGACACTGCTCCTGCAAGGCCACATGGTCAACTGCAAAGGACACAGTGACTGAGAGGGATGTGGAGGTAGGTTTGTAGAACAAGGAAAGCAGGTGCCTCTGGTTCTTCAGGGGGATGTAGTTGTTTCATTTGCATAACCCTGAGTTGGTGAGGGAACTGACATTTGCTCCTCAGCAATAAGCAAGCACTGTGTCAAGTCTCCGAAGAAAAGTCCTTTGACTACCTATTTATGAGACTGCCTGGGAGAAGAGAAGTCAACATTAGGACATTTGAGACCCTCCTCATTTTACTTGACACCTAATATATGCTGTTATTTCAGCCCTTATACCACATCTGATGTTATCTATGAATCTAATGGAGTGGCATTTTTGATAGGGGGCAAATGGATCATAATCAACAACCTATTTCAACATTATTCTTATAGGAAATATTTTACTCTACATTCATTAAATTTAAATTTAGCTTAACTAACATCAAATAAAAAATTAGTTCTTTAGTTATACTACATAAATTTCAAATGCTTGATATTCATATATGTGCTTTTTAGTGACTATGGCGTATCTACAATTTTAGATAAAGAATGACTTCTCAAAAGTTAAGTTCTTAGCATGCGGAATGCAGATATTACAATAAAGTTTCAAATCCCCAAAAGCATCATATATTCATTTATTGTTTTACTTATGTGTCTAGTTGAGCCAGAAGAATAGAAAAATCTCACTATAAGAGAAGATAGACACAGAGAGGAAGACCATTCAAATAAAAATTAAAGAAAAATAATTCACACAAAGTGATAAATTGAATCTTTTATACTTATCTCTGAATTTTAATTCTAGTTTAAATGATAATAACATCTTTGAAATAATTCATGTTCCTTGTACTTTACAACTAGCCGAGTGATAATCAGAATGTCTAGAACGCAGCCATGAATACATAAATGCAATTTATCATATTAACACATCCATTGGTTCATTCATTTACTTACAAGTTTTCCCCAGTCTATCTCATGAAGTGATTTGGGTTCCTTGGGCTAGAATTAAACAAATCTGATATATTTTTGTCATTTTCTTAAAATTTGCATTGTGGTCGAAGTGTGACAGGAAATCAACAAATGAATAATTTACAAGAAATGATTAGGTCCTAATGAAGTACAAAAAGGCATTCAAGCAATTAATGAAAAGGAGACTGGGAGTTCAATTCAGATTGATGGGCAGAGAACCTGAGGACACTTAAACTAAAATATGAATAGACGGTAGGGACAGAGTTGACACGAGGACACTGGGAAACTGTACCACGTGGAGTGCAGACTAATGGAAAAGTCCTGAGACAAACGAGTTCAGCAAACATGAGGGAGAAAGGTGAATTCCAGCCTGAAATCTGTGAACAAGGCGAGAGTGAGGGGCAGGATCACCTCCAACAGGTTGTCAAGAACCGAACCAAGTATTTCGAATGAGCTGAGATGACAGGCTTGAACCTTCTGTGATTGTTTAAGAGTTTCTGGAGCTAGGAAAGGACAAGCAGTGTTTATGAGAAGAAACTTGATGCTGACTTCTGAGGAAAGTAGGAAGCAAAAGCGTATTTATAATGGCAGGCGGGGGAGAATGACATGAGAAGAAGTGGCCTTTGAAACAGACTTTGAAGGATGACAAATACTGTTGACAAACAGCACAAGCTCAGTATGATCGTAGAGAAATGAAAAGATGAAGGAAGTTTTAGGGAGTAGAAAATCGTTTGAAGTAGGTGAATAGTGGGATTAAAGCATGGTTTGCATGATCCAGGAAGTCCGCGAAGGAAGACTGTTTGCGTCCTGCTTTCTTGGCTGGAGATACCTTCTCCAGTTGCTTCTCCTGTGCACAACCCATAAACTAGATTCTGTGGCTGAGGGGAAGATATTCTCCACCGCACTGTATCTGTGCTTCTGTGAGGCTTTGTCTGGGTTTCTAGTAATAAAGAATTTCATCATTTAATGCATCATAGGCTCCTTGCAAAATTACTGTTTGAAAATGACCTTTTTGTTCCTCTATACCTCACAGCTTTTTTTTAAATTTTAATTTTGTTAGTGTAGGTTTGCAGTAAATAATGATTCCATTTATTGTGGAAGTTGACACACGTACATAACACCTCTTAATTTGTTTAATTTCTCTTTTCCCTCCTTTCTTCCTTCAGTCTTGTGGTCCTGTTCTCATTTCCACAAGAATTGCATCTCTAAATTAGTGTATTAAATAAAAAATAACAGTGAGATTTTACTAACGTAAGAGGTAGATTTTGGATAATTGTTTTCTTTTTAATTATTTTTTATTTAAGATATTTAATAAGAAGAATACCTGCCCATTTTAAGTGCATCCTTAAAAACCAGATATCGCAGGATGTACAAACATGAAAATTGCTGCCGTGGAAAAAGGCATATCTGTCCTAGGTCCCTAGAGGCAGTAGGTGTGCCGTCCTACTTAGGGCCAAAGGATGAAGGGACACAGTCAACCAGAAGGCTGTGTGAATAAGAAAAACTGAGGCAGTGGGTCTTTATGGAAGTATTTGCAATTGTGGTTTTCGCCGGAGTACAGATAATCCCAGGTAAATGGGTTTAGGCGAGACTCTTTAGGATAATTTCAGAAGTCTCTGGGGCATAAGGACAGTCTTGTACTGTTATCTGACCATTGGTGATTAGGGAAAAAGGAATAAATATTTTGATAAATTTATACTCTACTAGCCTGCAAGTCCACCTATTTATAATTTAAATGATTATGTCCTTTAATGCATAATTTAAAAGTAATGAAGAAGCAGCAGACAAAGAACATTGCCAGATTTTTTGAAGACTTTCTCAGCTGTCAGTTTCAGTACTTTTCTATATTCTTTCCATCAAATCATATTAAATCAGAGCGCTACAACTGTACCTAGCTTTGTCGCAAAGTACTTTCTTCTGAATACACCATTTCCTATTCCAGAGTACCTTAAATAAATTTGCTCTTGAAAATTTAATTTTATCATGATAAGTGTTGTATCAAAATAAGTTACTGAAACCATCTGACATTTGTATTATTGGGTATGTCTCAAATAAATCTGATAGATTTTTATCACTAGTCAAATACATAATTTTGTTAGGAGTCAAATTTTAACATTTACAATTTTATTCCAGTATTATACCCAGTTTTCACATGCTTGCAAAATGTACCAAATTATTGCCAGGTATTTGCCTGAATATATATAGACACATTCATGGCTTTTTAGTTTTACTAGTCCTGAGAAAAAATAGATTTTGCCTTCTCCAATGTTGTACATGGTTTTCTTACAACTAGGAAATGAATCACAATATTTCTTGATAGACTGTTTTAATCTCTCATGAATATTACTGGCATGAATTCCCTCAACTCCTAGAGTCAGAGTTTGTCTCACCTTTATAATTGTGTTTCGGTTTGTACTTTGCACATTTAATTTGCATCTTCACATCTGTCGCTTTCCATGTCCTTTTATTTTCCTTTTATCTGGCAGCTAAATTATAGCAATTTCCTTTTTGAGATTCAGTATCTCTGGCTTTTTCATGCAACATTCCTTGTCTGTGTATATGATTATATAATTCACATTTTACTCAGATCTCTCACGCTAATGTCCACTAACAATGCTTTATTTTGGTTTGTGTTAAAAATACATTTTCTTCATCATACCTGCACTCTAACTAAGTATATTGGTGAGCTGTCCACATATACTCCTCCCTTTGATAACAAAGTAGTCAAAGATCCTTGCAAGCCATCTGACCCCTCTGGGCTTCAAGGTGTCAATGCGAAAATTGGAGATAACAATCACTTTGAAGTAGAGTTCATGATTTTATGTCCTGAAAGAGCTACTTTACCAGAAGGTAGAAGACAATATCAGAGAGGTAAACTAGCACTGTTTCAAAGGAAAAGGGGAAGTTGACATAAAGCAGACATGAAGAGGGTGATCATCAGAAAGTATCTTAGCAAAGGAGGTGGCATGGCTGAGTTAACCACTGGCTGAATTCTAATAAGGACAGGCTGCGAACAGATGTGGTAGTGTGACGCTAGTAGCGATGGCTTTCTCCATCTACTTGTTAATTCTATCCTGTACTTGTCAAATGCTCCTCACCCAGTAATGAAGGCAAGCCAGTATTCATGCTTGAATTCATATCCATTTATTGTTTTGATAAATGGAACAAACAAAAACAGAGTAAGTGTATAAATAGGGAAAATAAGAGGACAAATAGATATCAATTTCCATATTTTTCTATGAATAATTTCTCACTTATAATAGAACAGCCTTCCTTATTTCCTAAAAAAATCATAAAATGATTTCTTATATGTTTTAAATGCTTCCTAAATCTATGTAAACATGTAAATTAAGCTAAAATCTAATTTAAAACTACATCTGAAGCTTACAGTGAAAGACAGCTGGGGAGAAAAAGGAAGATAAAACTACAAATAATAATCTAAATTCAATTTAAGGTAAATAATGTCTAGATAAAATCTGGATGATAAAACTGTACAATATAAAAGTAGGAAAGCAGTAGGACAGAGGAGTGAAGCAAGATTTTTAAAAAAGTTCTTCAGCATATACAAAGCAAATAAGATAAACGATTGATGTATTACTTTATAATAAATTGCTTTCCTTTTGGGTATTTTCATTACAATACTATCTGAGAGAAATATGTCTATCTTCTTTACAGAAAGTAAATTTTCAATGTATACTTCTTAAATCAAGTTTTTATTTTGCATAATATCCTTCAGCATTTATCTACATGTATTCAAAGACTTTTGAAGAGTATAGTGCTATATTATCATGTAAATTGAAAATATAAGATATACACAGATGTAATTTCAATAATCAATCATGAAATGTGAAAAATTGCTGGGTTTTGTACTAACTTATGAAGTTCTTGAATGCTAGAAGTAAACCATATGCCAATAAGGTTCTATTTCTTCTTCCTTTCCATTAATATTTTTCTTTGTACCTTGCTTGTCTTGGCATCTCATTGTTGATTTGATCTACATTATTACTTTACAATTTTAGTTTTAATCTCTGAAAGTCTTCTAAGGTTTTTGAAAATGGAGTATAAGTCAGTGTTATCTAACCCAAATTCATGGTAATCATCTAGACTTTCTACTTCAGTGTTTGTTTTATACATTATTTTATATCCTCCAATACACTTCTATGTTTCAAATACAAAGATTAGCGCATAATATAGTGAGTATAATTGGAGGAGAGATTCAGGTCCAAATACTTAAAGTGCTGAGTCTTCTCTAGTTTATTCCCCAGTTTCCTTCCTCTCAAAATTGTTACCTTTCAAAGTACTGCACATAGTATCTGCTTTTGTGGCTTAGCCGAAGAATTTTTCCCTTTCAGGGGAAAAACAAAACAAAGCCAAACAACTCTATCAAGGTATCTTGATGGGATACCTGAAATTAAATGCTATTTTACCACAAACATAATGTATAATTTTAATAAACTATGTGAAGTATTTTATAAATATAAAATTGCTTTTAGGAAAAACAAATAAAAGCTATCCATCATAATTCAGCACCCAAAGATAAAAATGATCTGCTATTTTCTTTAATTTTCTATGCATTCATCCTAATTTTTATATCAGCCAAAAGATACTTCACTATTAACACTCAGCTATGTCAGCTGTTCAGCAAAGTTTATTTATGAAATCCTGACTTCCCAAATTTACATGGCTTCTGCCATCTTCTCTCATTCCCTCTTTCTCACGTTTTTACCCAACCTTTCCCTGATTCTAAACAGACTAAGTTCAGTTCTAACTCTTCTGCATTTCTGTTCCCTCTGCCAATACATTTTTCCAGCATATGTTCAGAAACCCCATTCCCTCTCTGTGCCTAAATTGCTTCTCAGACGTTCTCTCGTCCTCACGTCTATTAAATCTACCATTACCACAGACACCTTAGGGAACACAGTCACTGTTAGCTCCATGGCTTTGCTTCTTTATTTGCTTCCCTGATGTTACCACACAAGAACACAGTCTTCAGGGCGGGAGCCACATCTACTGAGGTTTCCCCAACACTTAACTAGAGCACTGTGTGGCATGCAGCGGATGTTCAGTAACAATTACTGAAAGAAAACACGAATGTGTTTGTGTATGGTGAGCAAGGTGTGGTTTCTTCTGTTTGCCTAAACTTTATTTCTTGAATTTAAGCTGTCAAAAACTTCAGGAAGTGCTACTGTCTTCAGTGCTTTGTGCCTCTTCTTCTAAACCTGAAGGAATGATTTAATGGATAAAAATTTTGATGTGGCACAGTCTCAATCAATAGTTATAATAAAACAACCCTGTATTTCTTTTTCTAACTAATAATTATAAAAAGCCTTCATATCTGTAATGGAAGAAAGAGACAGAGTGGAGTATATGTGTGTCTTCCTATGTACTTTCTGAAAGTCACTAGATAATTTTTGAAGAAAGTTGAATGAGGTTCCTCTAAGCAAATGAAGCATTAAATTGTCAGAGGGTGTTCATCACTGTGAGAGTGCTCTGGCCATATGGATGAATTGGTTGCATTACTTTGGACATTTTGTGATGGATATATATCAATCCATCACCTTACAAGGTGAATGGTATTTGTTAGGAAATCCCTGACACAATAATATGTATTAACTTGGTAGAAATTTGATGATGGGCTTTAGTCTAACACATGACAAAGATTACAAATATATATATATATATATATATATATATATATATATTGCATATTTGACAGCATGTATTTTAATGTCTTGATAAATGACAATTTATACTTTTCTGTTGATGGCATTGAAACATTTATAATAAGATAAAACTTGCTTTAATAATTTAAAAAAATTTGAAATGGGGAAAATTACTGATTTTACTGAGGATTTTACAGTAAGAATATTGATTGAATTAAACATAGAAGTTTTTTTTTTTTTTTTTCAAAAATGGTGCCTCTATTTTATCTAGGGTCAGACAATGTAAGGGCATGTAGAGAGGCATACTGTTTTGGGGTAAAACTGGAACAGTTTTGGCAATATATCTACATAAAGTAGAGCCAGAAGTGCAGTTGAGTGGCTAAATATGTTAAGCATTCTGCAATGTAAATTATGCATAGTGAGTCTATGGAGACAGAATATTAACTTCAGAGAACATTGAAGAAGTTTCCTGGAATTTCTGTGACTGGCTTAATTCATTTAGCTTTGCTGTCTTCTATAAGGCATTGTAAATGACAATTTCTTTGCTTTCCGAGACTGCATACTATTCCAGGATGTATATGCTAAGGCCCTGTGTGCATGTGTGTGCATATATGAATGTACCCACATCTTTTCTATTCACATATCTGTTGATACATGTTTAGTTTGTGTTCGTATCTTAACTTTTACATATGCTGCTGTAAGGAATGGGGGAACAGAGATTTCTCTTTAAAGTTCTGATTTCACTTGCATGGAATCACCCTATGCCCATAAATGAGGTTACTGGTGGATCATTTGACAATTCTTCTATGCATTTCTGCCAAACTACAGTATTATTTTCTATAATGTCTGTGCCATTTTCTCTTTTCAACGATAGTGTGAAATAGTTTCCATTTCTCATTAAGAATGTCAACATAAATTATTTTTATTTGGTCTAGTGTTTGTAATGCAATCTCAGAATCCATGAGGTAATATCTTATTGTCATTTTGATTTACATATCAATTTTTTATTTTAATGTAATTCAAGTAGATGTTAGTAAGCACAATACAAAAACACTCTTCTCACTTTGATAAAAATGAAATTTCATAACAAAATGATTGGAGAATGACACTGTTTGATCGTGTGTATCCCAATTTTGTCTTTGAATTTGAGTATGCTGAAAACAGTGAACAAACAGGAACATAAGAGATATTGATAATGTTAACTGAAAATTTTAAATAAAAAGCTCCCACTTTAATCATAATGAATAATAATAATGAGTAACCAGTAAATACTAAATAATATCTTGGTTATTAATGTAGTTCAGGAAATAAGATATAAAAGATTTCTCAGTGGAAAGTACTTCACTTGCTTCTTAACATGACATTGCATTTCAGAAGAATTTTCAGCCACCTTATAAATACTGATAGTCTATTTCACAGCTAATTATAATGAAGACATGAAAAAGAACCTCAGATGTACTATTTTCAGGACTCACCACTAACCTTCTACCTTAAAACATGGACATTACCAAGGAGACTCTACACTAATCATAGTAATTAGGAGGCACTTTGAAAAAAAAGTGTTTTAAGCTTATGCAGTTTCATATGGTTTAAGATTGTGCACTTTAGAAAATGACACTAAAATTCTAAGCTTAGATATATTTTATATTTATGTAGGGTGTCTGTAAATCCTAGTGAAAGGAAGAACCTTTTTCAAATGACAGTATGATGTCAAAGAACTAATAACCAATAACAGCTGCAAGAATATTTCAAAGTGTCCATTTTGCTTCAGTCTAATTTGTGCACAAAATATAAAAGTGTAAATGAAAATATCACAAAATAAAATTTATACAAAATTTGCTCCTTATTCAAAGTGTTGACATTTTTAAAACTTTCTCGAACTGATACAATTGATGACTTACTTTATGTTTTAGGGAAAGACAGAATTTTTATTTTAAATAACTTGAGAAATAAAGTCATAGAAAATTTAATTTTAGGTAAAGCTATATTCAAATATAGTCATGGTAAGCTGAGAGTTCATTGTGGTTTTGGTTTTTTTTTATAGTTTTGTCTAATTAACCTATTTTAAGACCATTTTAATTGCATGGAAAGTAGTAAATACATAAACCACACACACACACACACACACACATACACACACAACAGAAAACAAATATGTAGTCCTATAAAAACTTTCAAGCTTTGACATACTTAAATAATTATTTTAATTTTATTGAAATTCTGTTTTCAAAGTCTCACAATATCCGTATATTACTGTTTGTGTTCAAACAGCCTATGGAGACGATGTTTTCAATATTTACAATTGTCCCAATATACATTCCAACAATATCAGGAAGTTTCATTTCAGGGCATCAGTTTCAGTCAATACTAGAGGGGTCTCTTCCATTCTGAAAACTCCTTTTCACAGAGTCATCATCATGCCACAATTTAGTATACAAACATCCTTGCTATTGTGTTGGATCCCAAAGCAGTCTGATCCCTATGGAGGATCTTCGTTTTTCAGTGCCCATATTTCTATTAAACTAAGAGCAGAGTTTGCTCAAGACCATCTTACTATTTTCAATGAACTGGTTGGCATAGTAGTTGGCACTTAATAGTATATTAGGTCACGAATTTTTTCTTTATTTTTTATTAATATACAAATAAACATTTATTATAGTATACAGCTTAAATTGATAATGCAAATATTAAAGAAATCAGATTTATGTTGTTATATAATGAAGACAATACAAATATGAGTTTGAAAAATGAGGTAAAGAAACCTTGCACTTTGAAGAATGTGTAGTAATTACAGGCACAATATGTACCAAGAATTGGTTGAGGTGGTGAAAGAAGAATAACTTGTCATTAAGATAAAGAGAAAAAATAAGTTATAAGGTAAGTTGTGAAGACTTCTTAAAATTAATTATATTATCTTCTGAAATCTTATCTGAAACTAAATATTTGCTATAAATAGGATACCAAACCACAAGTGGTTTTGTGGATCCTGATATTTGCAATATGAATATATTATATGTAATCACTTTCCTTTTTATGTACACAGACAATGACCAGTGAACCTCTCCATGAATAACAAGAACCTAACATACAAACATGCCAGACTACTTTGAAATGTTAGTATAATTAATTGAATTTATGATTTTTTCTTTATGATAGTGAGCAGAAAACCTGTTCTTCTATTTGCATGCTTCAGTTACACTAGAAATGATCTTTCAAAATTATCTAAATGATAATAATCTACCCTGTTATCAGTTTTAGGAAAAAGAAAACCAGCACCTAGTCCAGGATTTAATGATAGACAGTATTTAATTATGTTAGTAAATAATATACTTTGACATTTTAAATCCATAATTAACAAAAAAAAAAATAAAATGAACTAGTTTTTTTCATCTATTCAATTTGTCCAGTCAGAAGGCTGTGACAGTCCAAGTCTTTTAAGTTATGAGGGCAGAAAGAATGTACTGTCCTAATACATTTAAATGCTATGACAGAGTGATGAATTTATACCTCTCTATTTTACATGTTCTTCTGTTTCAGTTATTATTAATATATTTAGTAGTAAACATTGTTTAGTGAATTGCTGATGGAAACATTTTTCAGTTTGAGCATATAGAATATAAATTTTGATGAAAATGTTTTTACTTTGCAGCTTTCAAAAATTAAAAATTCAATTTCAATTGAAACTGAAACCTCCCTTCTTTAGGAAGTAATATTGCCCAGTAATATTGAATCTCTCCTGTAATGATATGAAAAAAAAATCCACTACTTTGATTAAAAGTTTATTTTATTATTTCAAAAAATAATACAATGTTATTTAGAAAATGTCAAATAGTGTAACTGTTAGGGAAAATATTTCACTTTTGACACTCTCTAAATCTGTTTTCTCATGAAGATGGGTTTGGGGCTGACTTAAGATATGAAACATTTACACAAGCTTTGGATCGTCATTTGTTGAACTCAGTGTGAGAGCTGAAAACCCAAGAGTCCTCCCAGACCATGAGAGCTTTCTTCTTGGTGATCTATTGGTGCTATTTCTTTCTTGTTTTTGGAGAAGGGGGATCCAATAGTGTTATAAATACCCCAACCGGTGTGCATGGGTGCCCTCATTGTGTATGTGGAGATGCATGTGTACGTGTAGAAGGATTAAGAGATATAACTAGAGTCTGAGAATACTTTCAGTACAAAAATATCTTTCTGCATCTTGGGGTTGATTTTCAATAAAATATTTCAATAATCCTCTACCTGGGGACTCAGTGTCATCCATCTGCTACATTCTCTAGTTGTAAAAAAATAGGGAAGTAAAAACTTTATAGGAAGTAAATATTTTGTTTGGAAAACATTTTGACTCAGAAATTACATCACCTCAATAAATACTAAAATTCTAAATATCCAGATCAATAAGTGTATGTAAAGAATATTAATGAGTATTATATGCTCTTTTGGCATATAAATTATAAAATATATATTTAAAATAATTTTAACATAATCATATATTAATAAAGTCATTTTCATTGTGTGACATTTTGTATAACTAAAGGCACTGAGTAAACTTATGATGACCTGTTATCTTATATTGTCAATTCAATCTCATAATTTACAATATTAAATATGATTAGCAACATCAGGGAATAGTGCTGGAAGGCACCATTGCAACAAACTTCTGGGTTAATAGTGAAATTATAGTTTTATTTATTCTTTTAGGAGGAAGGGAAGGGCTCTAATTGATAAGTGTATAAAATGAAACTTGTAAGTTTCCTAAAGCATGAATTTCATATTAAATTTAGATTAATATTTTCTTGAAATCATTTTAAGTGTGCTATTTAACATGAATGATATGCACCATTCAAAATATACTAAATCATAGTATTTGTTTTTCTTAAAGGCACTAATAATTTCTAAGAAAACTACAATTTCATATCTCTGATAGGCAATATTGCCAGTAAATTCATATAAGTATAGGATCTTACAGAAATTAGCATCTACCTACTTAATGAAAAGTAATCAGAATGTTCAAAGAAGGTAAGTAGATAGTTGATTATCACACTACCAAATACATAATGTCAAGATCATTTTATTTCAAATTTCTATGAGGATACATACGTAGAATAGTTATAAAAAGAGGCATAATTTGTAAAGTAAAGATGAATGTTTACTTTTTTTCATAAAGAACACTGGCTAAGGAGTCAACATTTAGATGCAAGGCAATTTCTTCATTACTAATTTTTATTCATATATTGGTGACTTAGAGCAAAAATACTCTGCAGGAAATTTTTTGCCTGATTATGATACCTTATGTTGTAAAGACAGGTAAATTGCAGCTAATACAGAGACTAGTTTTTAAAAGTGATTTGAAATTTACATTTATACAATTTTATTTCTTGGAAAATATTACAAACATGTCTTTAAAAATTAAAATGCAATTTCTTAGTTTTCTATAAAAAGATTTTGGAGAAACAGTGAATAATTTAAGTAATTTTTTACTGTAGAACAGTTATGGTTTTCTTTCATGTAATAAAGTCTAACCTTATGTACATTTCAGTTTCAATCATATTGTCTGTTATCAAATCTAAACTGTATTTTGTTGTTAAGCATAGCATCATCATAGTAATGTAATAAGTATTTTATTTCCCTTCATTCTTTTAAATGCTTATTCAAAATTATCTTGTACTTTTTATCTAAAAATAAGTTATAGTTCCACAAAGAATGTATTAATTAATTTCATATTAATAGATGAATTATTTTTCATTTATTGGATGATAATACAAACTTGAAAAGCTAAAATATTTTCTTCAAATACTGTAACATAGTATAAGAAAATTAAACTCCCTGCCCCGGTGAAAACACATGATTCAGGTAGGAGAGGTTTCTTTACTTGTTTTCTTTGCCTCTGTGTTTTTCCAGGAAGAGAATGGCAAAATCTGATTCACCAGATTTACCTTGGTTGCATATGCTACAGGCTTCTTTGTCCTCTTGCTGGAACTATATATCATGATTCATAGTTTTATTCCAATGCTTTATATTTCTAAAATGGAACATTTTAAACTGAGATGAATGATCTACATATTTTATTAATTCAATCAATAGATATTTAATACCATGAAAAGTATGAAGTGGGAAATGTCAAGATTCCTCTTCTAACTTAATTTATATCCTAGCAGGGAGATACGATTCAATGAATGTAGTTTAAGATAATAGGTGTTAAGTGTGATGACGAATAGAAGTCAGAATCAAGTGCCAATGTACCTGTTCAGCAGATTGCAGATCTCTTCATTCAGGGAACTTGAGGAGGATCTCTGAATAAATTTATGTCTGACCCAAGAAGTGATTTAAATGAGAAAATGAGTCCTATCCAAAATTGATGCTAAATAATTCGAATAAGAAAAACTTGGGGCAAAGAAACAGAGTGGGACTACGCATGGGTTTCTCTAAACTCAGCAGGCCTGCAGTGGAAGTACAGTGGAGAACGGAGGGAAGACTCAGAGCACTTTGATATGAACATGTTCTGAGTGGTTCCCAGTGGTCCATTCTAATTAAAGTCCTGCCCACCAGGCTGTCAGGGCTGAGTGCTAAAGGTAACTTGGAGGAGTGACCTGGTTGGGGTTCTTTAGGTCATAGTGGACAGGCCAGGAGAAGAACTGGGGTACTGTGTCTCCCTTCCTCCCTCCCCTTCCTCCGTCTTCCCTGCCTCCCCCTGCCTTTCCTGTTTCCTTTCCTTTTCCTTCTCTTTCCCTCTGCCTCTCTCTCTGCCTCTCTTTCCCTCTCCTCACCCTCCCTCTCTTTCCTTTTTCTTCCCTTCCCTTCTGTTTCCTTTTCT